>CM055896.1:1965000-2010000 GCA_029582155.1 Panopea generosa
TTAACTGTGACATTTGAACTGTAATAATTGCACCTTTTGTACAACCCGAGGAATGTTATTAATGTTACATACTGGCAGGTAGATAATATTGCTTTTTTACCGATAGTATTGGGAGAGCTATCGGTGAAAATTTAGAAAACTTTCAAACAACGCAGAGCTGATGCTATTGGCTGAGGTTGTATTAATCGCGTTACTGCTGCCGTGTTGAGACGACAGCGTGTGGTAGCTGGAACGGGGCTGGTACCCAACAGCGATAATTACCGATAATCTAAGATAGAAGAAGTGCTTTTCGATATTTTCACAACCGACTTACTGTGAAAGGAGCCAGATAAACAGCAAGTGTATGTTATTGAAACTTCATAGGTGCTAATTATACGTTTATGGGATGTAGATAGTGGCAATTAGTAACAGTGCGTAGTTTGTATCTGCTGATTGTGTAACTCATGGCGGGAATTATCGTCTGCTGATGCCTTATTTTTCCGGAATGATTGACAACCGAAAAAGAAGGTGAATTTATGACCGTTCAGGTGGTTTAATTGAGGCAAAACCTTAGAAAAAACGTTGTCGCTTTCGTATCGTTTCTGGATAATTAAAGGGTAATTTATCTGTGGGGGATGTTGTTATAACAGAACGTCAGCTGATACAGGTACGTAATCTCGGGATTATTCAGCACTATTAAGAAGATAATGAAGCTCCCTTGCTTAATACGGCAGGAGTGATGTGTAAAGATTTGCAACGAAGCGGAACAGTAGATTAAGCGATATCGTAACTTCGCGAGTGTCGTCTGCTAACACCCTGCATCTTTATATTTACCAGTATCCGTCCCAGTACGCGGTAGCCGGTAGTAGAGTGAAGAAGAAGTAGAAGACGGCAGGCAGGCATACTTGACTGAGTGAGCTACTTGTAATGAAATTGACACTCGCGACAGTGGTAGTGTAAAAAGTGTTAAGTGTGGATATTTGCTTCTCGATGCGTGGTGGATAAAAGAGGCAACTGTGTTTAAACTGATTGGTAGTTTGAGAGAGAGACAGTGCGTGATTAGTTGGTTGGCGGTCGGTATACGTTGGGAATTTTGTTAATTCACTTTTGGATTCTGGCTAACATAGTTTTGTGATATGATATTGGATGTTTACATACTTACGTTCTGAAGAAAACTTGAAAGGTAGACATATGGCCAAACCAAGGTATGATGTTTCTTTTGATAATTTATCTGAGCTGGTATCTGTTATAATGTTTTTTTGTGTGTATTTTAATGGAAAATAAACAGTTAGATGCAATCAATCAGTGAGAACGTATGATTTAAATACAATAAATCAGTGAGCCACTTCTTCTTCTTTCATTTTTGAAGATAAGATATAGCAATAAAATCGAACGTGTATCCTGGAGTTTTCTGATTTAGAATTTTGTTTATCTTAAATTGATATGTACAGGGCTAAATGCGTAACTTCTGTGTTATTGGAATTGTAATTTTACTTTTTTAATGATTTGTCAAGAAACATTTTAAACTACATTGTATTTAAAGCTCAATATTTACTTTATGGAAATAATTCGAGGTCGGGTTATTCGGTGCTTTTCTCAATCTACTAAGTGGACATTAAGGGTGGTATTCACCAACCATTCTTAAGAATATTCTTAGACTTGAACTCAAGAATGAATTTTGAAAAAAACAAACTTGGAGACCATTTTTAAGGCCAAAATTTGCAAGCATGTAGGGACAACTTATACATAGTCAAATAAACTCCCACATTTATTCTTTCTGTCATGGTAAACTACATAATCAAAGTTTAAAATTTGGATTTTCAAACTCAAGTTTAAGAATATTCTCAAGAATGTTGGTGAAAACGACCCGAGTATTTTGTTGTTTGTTACATGTTTAGGATACAGCTATGTTCACGTGTCTCTGATACGAACTATGATAAGCAAATACTAGACATAATGTAGAGCATAATGTTATTATATTTTACCTGCAATCAATATTTATAATTAGACATTTACACTGTTTATATGTGTGTACAATATCGATCATTTGTATGATATGTACGTGTAAGAATAGGAGAGAGCATTTATAACACCGATGTAACAGTTAAAAGAATAAATATATCGGGATGTCCAGACTTGGTACAGTTATATACGTCTAACTAGACATATACACATATAATTTAGTATATATATTACTTTCGAGATAAGCCAAGTTGGATAAGAAAAGTACACAGTGTAACATGTAAATACATTTATTCAAGACACATTTAGAATTATTTGAACCGGTATTACGAAATAATTAGGGTTTTACGGCATAGCATCGCCATATAAGGTTAATGTACATAATTCATAGGTAATACACATTTGTTAATGATGGTGATGGTAAAGATGATGATTATGGTGACGATGATGATGAGAGTGATGATGATGACGGTGATAATGATGATGATGATGTGATGATGATGATGTGATGATGATGATGATGATGACGATGACGACGACGACGACGACGACGACGACGACGACGACGACGACGACGATGACGATGATGATAATGATGATGATGATGATAGTACCATTATTTGACGAAATAATTCAGTTTTTCAATTATTAATGTTGTATCTTTTTACATATATATGAAGAAATTTGTGTTCTAATGGTGAATCAACCACACTTTATTACCTTTATTTTAGATGCAACGCCACCTGTTTGCATACAGTTATGATACACACACATGAAACACGACACCGCTTCTTATGGTGGATTAATGCAATCCTTTTTACAGAAATAGGAGGTAGAGCTCCAAATCTGATGTGTACAAACTCACCCATTTCACCCCAAAAATGATTTTTTAGCAATTTTGGCAAAATAGCAATTGGAAAGTATCATGCTATGGTATGCTTAATTGTGCGAGCACTCCTAAATAAAAGTATTGAACAACCAAATTCAAAAGGCCCTCAAAGTCTATGTGCGTTTAATAGGCATAATTCTAGTTTATGTATTTTTAGCTGAAAGTCGTGTAATCATAGACACGTTTGTAAGGAATATATGTAGATATAAATAAAATCTTACTAATCTATTTACTAAGTATACACGATATTATAATGGTGTCTATTAAAACATGTATTAGCTGGTGGATTGACAATGTAAATAATACAGTATGTGACAGCGTTCATTATTATGCATGTTAAACGTTTGCACTCAAATGTATTGATCTATTGATACGAATAGCGCAGTATTCTTAAATTGCACTGAGGAAATGTCATGTGTTCTTTATGTTACCTTGTATATCCTGACGAATATTTTTCTCTTTCAGGAATAGCAAACAGACGTAAATTAAAAGCCGATATAAGAAAACCCTCTACGTTAGCTGATGATCGTCCGGATGAAGGTTTATACAAATATGGAGGCGTGCGTGGTGTATACAGCTGTTGCTATATTATCAACATTGTGTGGACTCTGTTTGGGCTCTGACATGCAATTTACGATACCAGAAGAACAGCCCGTCGGTTATTTTGTTGGTAATGTGCTAGAAAACGCAAATATAAACAGAGAAGAGCTTAGGTTTGTGTTAATGAAACAGGGCAATACATACGAATCTTATTTTAAAATTGAAGAAATCAGCGGTAACTTATCGACAGCAGGCGTCATAGACAGAGAGGAACTGTGCCAGTTTACTAACACGTGTGAGTTTCTACTTGAAATAGCCGTCCAAACAGCGAAGAATGACGGGTTTTTCGACGTTGTGAGAGTTTTAGTTACAGTGGACGACATTAACGACCACCGACCAATTTTTGACAGGGAAAGCGTTAACATACAGATTCCAGAATCTGCGCTAATAAATTCAACATTTACGATAGATGGCGCCTCTGATAAAGACATGAGTGACCAGTTTACATTGGTCACCTATGTTTTGGTACCCAAAACTGCAGGCGACATTTTGCCATTCGGCTTAAATTTTACCAGGAATCTTGATGGCAGAACGACCGTGAAGCTGATAGTTGTAGACAGACTGGACAGAGAGGTCAAAGATCACTACCAGTTTTATGTAGTGGCTAAAGATGGCGGGAATCCCCCATTGAACGGGACTTTGCTAGTGAACGTAACCGTTTTAGATATAAATGACGTCTATCCTGAGTTTGATGCAGAGTCGTATAACGTCACAGTGAAAGAAGACGTTAAAGTCAACACGGTTATTGTGACGTTAACTGCTACGGACGCAGACGAAGGCATCAATGGCGTCGTCCGTTACAGTCTAAGCCCTCACCAGCCAGGAGAAAACCTAAATCATTTCGACATTGACGCAACTTTAGGAGAGCTCAAAGTAATACAGACGCTGACTCCAAATTTTGATTCTTATAAACTTATTGTTGTGGCCAGCAACCAAGCGGACGTCTCCAAGGAGACGCAGACGTTCGTTACCGTGACAGTGTTAGACACCGGAAATAATTCACCACAGGTGCACATTAACTTACTGTCCAGTCAGAAATATTCAACAATTTCGGAATACGCCAATATTGGTGCCGTCGTTGCGCATGTTGCCGTTGTCGATCACGACACAGGCCGTAATGGTGAAGTAAACTGTTCAGTATTGAGCGACTTGTTTCGTCTGCAGAGATATGACGTCAACGAGTACAAGGTCACTGTAAAGAATACATTGGACAGAGAAAGAGATACTACTCATAACGTTTCGATCAGCTGTGATGATAAAGGTGTCCCGCCAAAAGGAGCCGGTGCCAGTTTTATGGTTCACATTGACGACGAAAATGACAACTCGCCGACATTTAGACAACAAAGATATTTCGCAAATATAAACGAGAACAATGAAATTGGAGACAGAATAGCGACGGTTGCTGCGTTCGATCTAGATATTGGTAACAACAGTAAAATTAGCTACGTTATACCGTCACAAGATTCGTCCAAGTATGTATTTATAAACCCGTCTACTGGTGACGTCATGGCCGACACGGTTTTAGACAAAGAAAGCGAGGAAGGTCGCGGGTTTTCACTGACGGTCCTAGCCGTTGACCACGGGTCTCCCGCTCTCACTGGTACAACTAGCGTCATAGTCACAATAAACGACGTCAATGACCAAACTCCATTTTTTGATCAAGCAAATTTTAGATTTTGGATTGATGAAAATCTGCCGGCTGATACCGAAATTGGATGGGTGACGGCGAAAGATGGTGACCAATTGACGAGAAACACGGAGACTAGGTTTGAAATAAAGTCTGATTCTAATGAGAAAAACATCCCATTTGTTGTTTTCTCGAATGGTAATATAAAAACGAACAGAGAACTTGACTGGGAAAGTAAGACTGAATATACGTTTGAGGTAACTGCAACCGATATTGCAGACGAAACTTTGTTTTCCACTGCTAGTGTAACAGTGTTCGTCGTTGACACAAACGACAATGATCCCAGAATACTGATGCCAGCGCCTGGCAATGATACCGTGCGAGTTCCGTATTTGACGTCACCAGGTCATGTGATAGCTTACGTCAAAGCTACCGATCTGGACAAACCTGGTACAGACAATTCAAAACTTATATTCTCCATGTCAACATTGAACAAAACCAATTTTTTCACGATTGACCCCACGTCTGGTGCCATAAGACTCGTTGCGCCTTTGTCAAACGCTGACTTGATAAATAAGGTGTACGTATTGAAAATCACGGTCCGGGACAACGGCAAGGGCACTGAGCCAGCGACGTCGTTACTACGCGTCCACATCACTGCTGATAATGGTACAGCAGATGTTCCGGATGAGGGAGTGAATCAAAATTTTGTTATAGCAGTTGCTGTAGCAGCCGTTACCATAGTGATATCGGCAGGAATATTAGTGACTATTTGCATCATTAGACGCCTTGACAAAAATAAAAAGGAGCGCAACGCTCAGCAAAAAGTATTAGCAGAAAATATGTACTCTAAAGGATATGCGAGAAACAACGACGAAGTGGACAATATATTTCCGTTGCCAATAGATACAAATTTTATGGAAAAGAAGAAAAAAGAAGTTAGTTTTTCTCTTGACGACAATGGTGCTCTCGATAATAACCAGGTCATGATTGGAGTCGAAGGTCAAGGTCATGACAGTTTGGAACATATTCTACTTGACGTAAGTACAGAAATATACTGATTATCTGCCCCCTGCCTTTGTCTGTCTGTCTGTCTGTCTGTCTGTCTGTCTGTCTGTCTGTCTGTCTGTCTGTCTGTCTGTCTGTCTGTCTGTCTGTCTGTCTGTCTGTCTGTCTGTCTGTCTGTCTGTCTGTCTGTCTGTCTCTCTCTCTCTCTCTCTCTCTCTCTCTCTCTCTCTCTCTCTCTCTCTCTCTCTCTCTCTCTCTCTCTCAGTCCATTCGCAGATTACCATTATGTGTGTGTTGTATTTTTATTAAGGTTAAAAGTCACATGCAAACTTAAAATTCCATTTATTTTGCACTCTCTCTCTAACTTAAATTGTTTGAGAGAACTATGTTATTTCCAGCCATTTCTGTAAAAGAAAGACCATAATTACTGGCTATTATGGAAGGGAAACAGTAATTTTCTTGTGTGTTTTGTTTATATTGTAATTGATAAATGAGGTTTATAAAAAAAACTATTGATGAATTTATTCCAAGAACTGGTCATTTTAACAATAATTGGCCTTGTTCGCTCGCACAAAATAATCCTGTTATATCATTTTATGTGCTGTGTCGTAAAATACCATTGGTTCGTTGATTAATTAATTCGTTCGTTCGTTCGTTCGTTCGTTCGTTCGTTCGTTCGTTCGTTCGTTCTCATTCATTCATTCATTCATTCATTCATTCATTCATTCATTCATTCATTCATTCATTCATTCATTCATTCATTCATTCATTCATTCATTCATTCATTCATTCATTCATTTACATTCATTCATTATTTCATTTTTAATTAATTAAATAATTCATTCATTCAGGGTTTCTTTTCTTACATCCGTCATGTAACTTCTAGATACACACTTGACTTGACCGACGATTTGGCGTATCAAGAATCTATAAACAGTAAATCAGGAACATTAGCCGTCTCGTATTATTCCATTAATGGACAAATAATTACGAATAATGGCAGCGATAATGGTCTGCATACCTCATAAAATTCTGCCCATCGCAGTCATTTAATTTTATCTTAAATAACTTAAAACTACTCAAGGGTTAAAAGATCAAACGCAACTAAAAAGGAGTTATCCAACTCTTACATCTACATGATCTCCATTGTCGGGTCGTTTGTTGTCTATCTTCAAAAAAATAATATCTATCAAACTAATTTGTTCTGTAAATCATTCTTTTGATATCACTTTATGTTCAAACAATAAAAGTGATAATTCGCCCTATTATCAACGTGTACACCTTCTAAACAATCTTAATGTTGTCGTCACGGATCGTGTAATATACTGAAGTGAAAATAGCGATCGATTGTGGGTTATCGTCATTTTTTCTTTTCTTTTCATTCACATTTTTATCATTTTTACAAATCTTTATGTAATGTGTTAACTAATGATGAATGGACTTTGTATTGTGCCCCAGTGTACGTTCAACATTCTGTCAAACTTTCATATTTTAAAATGTTAGGTATCTCGATTTATTTTGACGGTCCCCTTTGGCAAAATGGAAAATATATCTTTTTTTTTTGAAGTTTTATTTTTACATAAAAAATAACACACACATAGCCCTCGATGTTTTACTTGAAATCACAAAGTGGCTGGCTCAGAATTACAACACATGGCACTGACGAGTGATCGAACCCGCGGCCAATCGATCCTGGCTCAACAACTAGACCACTCAACTTTACGTTACGTTTTTTTGTATACTATTTTTTTTCCTACGATTTTTAGTTAAACGTAATCATTTACAGAAATTAATTTCAAAACACTGTTACTAAGCAAAAAACAAAAACAAAACAAACACGGCAGGTGGGCGGTTGCTGATTGGACAGTAGATTATATGCATTTATATGCTAAAGCGGTTTTAAAAATAACATTTCCGTGCCATCCATCAGGCTTTTATATACTACAAGCATACCCCCCATAATCTAGAAACAAACCGACACAAAAAATAACACATTATTGAAAGTCGATTAGCGTTTTCAGACTCATCAAAAGCTAAAATGGCGTTTATTAATAACACCACAACTGTCTAAACAGATTCAAGTATCGATTCTGGTGTTAATTTATTCTTTTGTATACTGTCTGTGAATGCTGGTATTTTATGGATAAACGTATGGCTCAATCGTTTGTTGTTGTTAACATACAAGTAACATGGGGATCGTCTGTTGTTGATATGATTTGTTTTTATAAAACTGTCATTTAAGCAGAAGAAATACGTTTGCTTAGCTTCCTTGTGCCTGTCAACTCTTTAATAATATCTTTCGTTGGTCTCGCAACTGCGTTGGTAATTAAAAGTAATGTCGATTCCTAAAGCGTGTCTGAGATGTTCGGTGGAAAGTAGTGTTTTGTTAAAATTAAATAATCCAATCATTTTTTAGCGAAATGAACTAATAACACGTGTCCTTGTTAATTAAAGTATTTCCTATTGGAATTTGATCTTTGAGAGAGCACGTGCACCGAGCGACCAGAGGATGAGCCCGTGCGTGGTAAATGGGTACGACGTATAGTACAGATGTAACTATTAATGGGGAAAGATGAGAGTGAATAACACTTCGATGTAAGAACCATTGATGTATAGCTCTAAGTGGAAATTAATCAATGTCTTCCAATTTAATTATAAACGTATCTGAAATTGAGGGAATTAATTGAACTGCTAGTAATATCGCTTCAGTAAATGAAGAAAGCACCACTAGAGGCAATGGCGCGTCTATAACTAATTATTTGTGGAGTTAAACACGCGTAGAACATAACGTTTCAATTTACTTCCTTTCAAGTCATTTAAAATTTAAAGATTCCTTCTTTTATATCCATTCGAATTAACTTGGATGCGTTAATTTTTTTTGCTTTATAATTTAAACTTTAAACGAGATGTAGGCAACGTTAACTATAATTATATTAAGGTTCCAATGACAATTTCTAAACTGAAATACACATTTTAAAGTCACACTTACTCCCTTATACGTCAATTCCTTTTTGATGTTATAACACAGTTTTTTTAATTAGTTAAGTGATAATGCATAAACTTATCAGCGTATTAATTATCTATGAAATATAACCAGTATCTTACCTCAAAACTACGTTGACAGTCGTAATTTTAAGGAAGCTATCGGCATGGCGACCGTGTTTGTTAAATTTTGACGTCCCTCCATAAATTATTTTGAAACTCATTTTTTTTTAAAAATTAAAAAAATACATTCATTAAGCTTTGAAACAAGTTATTGCATAATAACTCGTCGCGTACTGAAGATATCATACAACAGTTTTAATGCAAACACAAGCAGTTTTAGACACTTTTCCCGTTCAAAAAATATAGAACAAAAACTTTGGTACAACAACAATGCAATTTAGGAAAATGACTACATGAAATACCGGCTTAAAAGTTCAAAAATGTTGCTATCTTAATAGAATAATGAGTATGCCTTTTAACCGAGAAGTTTTGATTGCTAGTAAAGACGAAATAAGCCATAAAACACGCAAACTGCATTAAATGGCAACACGGATGACTTGGACTTCTGGTGCCTTGCGGGTGCTTTACCAGCTCTGTAATTTTACCTCAGAATACGTAATGTGTTGGAGCACCAACAGACCGTGAAGCGACTTGTAAATCCCGCATCTTGGCACGATAAGACGAGTTTAAATCAGTACGGTTTATACATACCTCAAATCAAAACAAGTTTAAATCAATTTGAGTTAAATATAGGCAAACATCTTTGATGAATGGTAACTTTGTGATCACTACCGAGAAATGATCATGTTAGACAAAATGTCGACTTTTTCAAAATGCTTATCAGATTAGGTATATGTATTTATAGTGCACAGACAATTTCAGTTTACCCTTTGTTGAAGTCTTCGCAAGTCCTCACGAAACAGTGAATTCGACGAGAAGAATGTGCGCTTTTTTTGAGCGTTTTGTGTTTCTAAAGAGAATGGTATGTTAAATACCCCTGTGGGACCATCCATCCTTTATCGCAGAACTACTGAAAATGTTTAAAAAGGCATCTCTTGTTTTACGTTCATTATTTTCATGCAATTGGTGTGAAGTGATGCACATTTGCAAACTGTCACCAGAAGCACTACTGATGGTATGGCAACAAAATGTAATTAAAGTGGATAGAAGCAGGAAAAAATACCAACACTTGCAAATGCCTTTTCGTCATTTTCGGAGTATTTGATAATTTCCAACAACCGTTCCTGACTTCAAAGGAATTTTAAAACAACAGCTAATATATTGGCTTGATAAATTGAATTTTAACCAATGCTTTGAACGTTTACATTGATTTTTAAAACGACGGTCCCCCCATTCTACGACGCAGAGCTATTTAAATGTATGTTTATTTGAATTGTACAAAATTAGTAGTTCATGTTGGTACTTGTTAAATTAAATACAAATTGTCATTATTTTGTAATTCATTTTCTCAAGGGAAGTTTTGAGAAGATAGGAAATGGTTGTATTTTATTGTCGTTTTTGGTGAAGACACCGCTATAAGTGTTGTTTTTATAACCCCCGTGACTGGACTGGCCAAACACGACTTTTATAAAACATTTAATTACGCTATAATCGCATATAATCTACTATCCTTTCATACTCGGTCGTAAAAGAATCGTAGGAATCGAGATTTGCGATTGACCTCGGCGTTTGTCGGTCAGGTTGCTATCGCCGACATTTGGAATGCTTTATCTGACCCACTTTTCCTATTATCGTAAAAAAGTGAAATCGAGAGTTGCGATTGATCTCGTCGTTTATCGGGCAGGCTACTGTCGCCGACATTTGGCTCGCTTTGTCTGAGCCACTGTTTGCAAACAGAGTGTAACCCGAGATGAACCTCAAATAACTCGTTTGGTCAGGGTATACGTTGTTTGGCTCTGTCAGCATTTTAGGTTATCATTTTATTGAAAATAATGAAAATATGCCATCTCGTTTCTGAAAATGGATTGAAATTGCCATAAAATCATTAAGTATAGGAAATATTGAAGTTTCAAAATTTTGCTAAACAGGTCTTTGAACAAGTTCTGGTTGTAAGAATATTGGTTGGTAGCTTGTTCCATCAACTGTTGATAGACAGTGACATGATATTTTTAACATTGTCTATCCCAGAACCTGATATCTCCCGAAACAGGTCTATAAACCACCAATGAAAAAGCAGGGAATTCTATGCCTGTCCCACAACTCATAGCAGTTGAACTATCAATCTGATCACCTCGGTGTTTATTCTACGCAATAGACTATACGGAGGATACGTAAATACCCGATGTTTCACGATTGTTTCACAATTGCTAAAATGTGACGTCGTCAAACTTTCAGTCGAAACAACTGACCAATCAACGTGCTCAAAAGTGGCTTTCCCAACATTGCTATGTAATGGACCCAACCGGGAGAGCTGAATGAATATATTTAAGTGGTTCTCTCTTTAGGACTGGCATGAAAAATGTATTTGCAATTTTGAAATACTGCTCTATAGACAACGGCCTGAATACTGTCACTTCTTTGTGACGCCGCTAAAATGTTGAAAATGGAATAGAAACTAATAGCATATAAATCCTAGATTTATGTTCGCGATGAAGCTATCAATCATAACTAAACGCCAACAAAGCAGTTTTAGAAAATGAAATTGGTATTTATGGTAATAAAATAAATTGATACGGTAGACATTAAGTGTAATTTAAAGTGTTGTAGGTCTTGAGAAAATATTGAAATAAATGAGCTGTGGTAATTTCAAGTCAGACTTGTAGTAATGACGCAGTTGCTCCTACTCTCTGTTATTTCCCCTAACACTTTCCTTCTACTGCACACATCATCATCACCACCACCACCATCATCATCATCATCACTACCACCACCACCACAATCATCATCATCATCATCGTCACCACCATCAAAGTCATCATCATCATCATCATCATCATCATCATCATCATCATCATCATCATCATCATCACATTCATCTTGACATTCATCTTCATCTTCTCCACCATCATCAGCAGCAGCACCATCAGCAGCAGCACCACCACCATCAAAATCATCATCACCATCTTCATAATTATCTTCAATATCAACATGTAGTTGTTTCATACAATGTAACCTACAGCTTTGACCTCCACGTGGAAACTAGACAAGAGGCCCCCACATTATCTCTAGATACAGTGTTTAAAAAACCCTACAAAAACATAAAATCACTTTACAAAGTGCTTACTCTTCTTCGATTTTTGAAGTACCACTATGATATTTAATTGCTTTTTTGCAAGTATATAACGATTATCAAATTATGATTATTTCTAATATTGATTTCCTCTCATGAAAACATAACAGCATTTTCCTTATTGAATCATAACGCAATTGATCTGAAAACCCATAATTAAATTATCAAAACTTTTACGCTGTGTGTGTTTTAAAGTATGAAACGCGTTAGAAAAATTCACCAACTTCCTTCGGCGTATTCAATTACAAACCGACTAATTGAAAAGCGTAATATTTAAAATCAATGCCTTTTACAGATATCATGTAAATCATAGAAAAAAACCCACACGAATTAACACACACATTATGAAAGTATTGTGTTTACGCGTAATGGAATTCATAAAGTAAAGTTGAGTTTAATTATGGAAATTAAAGTCTTAAATTTTGTTTCTAGGAACGTCGAATCTGATATTCATAATTTAACGTCTTTGCTTGAGCATTAAGGTTTGCATTTTTTTGCATGTAAATTAAACATGCCGGCAACAAATTAAAACGTGTCTTACTTTATCATTAAAATATTAAAGGCACGTGTAAAATACATAAAAAACGTGCATCACAGATCGCTTTATTATAGCTATGATTGATGTTTAAAATACATTTATAGTATCTTTTTGGCAAATGAACTGTGAGAAAATATATTGTGGAACTGTTGAACATGTTCAATGAATTGTTTATTCATTTCAAAAGTTATAAACGTAAATTAAAAGTACTTGAGTTTAATTCAGTGCTCCTTTAAGAATATTTTATTCATATTGCAGCATTTAGGTATTGAAATTCGGCATTGAAATTTAAATTTAGGGGTATTATCAGCAACAGATATTGGCAATTTATGCAACCAAATGAAAATGTATGTGTTACTAAACTGTACTTTACACATGTCTTAATATTAATAAAATATTTGGAAAAATAAAGGCTCCTAAAATGCTGATACTGTTTGATAAAACAGTGTTTAGTGAGCCGTACTATTTTTAAAATACACATTAAATCAACCAGTAAAATACGCATTGCAAGAAATCTGACTGCCTGCATTATTAAAAACACGTTTAAGGATGACTTGTAGATATATGGCAGTTTACAGATGATCTGAAACAATTTCATAAAAGTTATATAGAAGGTATTTAATGTCAACCGTATGTAAGTATGTCATGGATCGACGTGCCATAAAAAGCAAAACAAAGCAAAACACAACTTTGATATTCTAATTATTGTGAGACAGACAGACAGACAGACAGACAGACAGACAGACAGACAGACAGACAGACAGACAGACAGACAGACAGGCAGACAGACAGGCAGGCAGGCAGGCAGGCAGGCAGACAGACAGACAGACAGACAGACAGACAGACAGACAGACAGACAGACAGACAGACAGACAGACAGACAGACAGACAGACAGACAGACAGACAGACAGACAGACAGATAATGAGTGCATAGTGTGAGTGAACTTGTGTCGAACTAACATAATAATTATGTGAGCCAAATTCATACAATGGTGATTTGTTTCAAAACACAATCAGCCAAGCTTTAATACAATGATTCATCTTTCCTAATCACACTTTGTCTATGCATTCTGAAAGAGCGATTGATTTATGGCCTGCACTTCTGAAATGCACTTCGAACACATTGACCCAGACATTCCTACGATCCATTTACTACAAACATTTATCATAATTAATGGAATAAGAGTTCCTGATTGTAGTCTAGCATGGACTTGATCTAACTAGTGTACTCTGGCTTTCAGCACCACGCAAAAGTCTTCAGTAGTTTTCACTCACATCCACAAGTGTTTACGATACAGCAGATGCACTTAGTGTTCGTATCTTATATTACGTAACAGGTACAATTAGACCAATTACAATGTTGAAATATTTGAATAAACCTGCACAGTTTCAGAGATGCAGAAACTTTAAGATGGTTGATTCATATATTTAATCGGAACATCAACTTTGGTCCAATTTGGCATCTTTAAAACTGCAGCTAGGTTTACAAATAGAAATATTCTCTTCCTAATCGTCTAATTGCGTTTAAAGTATCGCTTTCTTAACTTTATCATAAATACCGTTAACAAAATACATTTGCTATATTGTGATAGATGCTTGACTATCATTACTCATTGTCAACATTTCCTTTTAAGAATATTAAGTTTCCTTGGTTTTGAATAATAAACATATATTACGGAATTTATTAACCATCTCAAAAAAGTGTTCATGGTGTGGTTTTGTGCGTAAATTCCGTTAATTTGAATATGAATCAGGTACGATGAAGTTATGTTTAGATTGTGTATCTATCCTGAAATTTGATATTGTATTCAAATGTTTGCGGCGAAGAATATGTGGTAATCTGCTCTGCAATTATAACAGAAAAAAAGAGAAAAAGATTATTGGTCCTTGTATGTTTTTAAAGGCATTCATTCGTTGGTTTTTGGTCACAATTTATGTGCCATTTGTGTGCCAAGAACATATAATAGGTTGTTATAGTAGATGTGTCTTTATCATTGCATTTAATCTAGTCGTAATAGTCTTAATCACTCTTCAAGTTTGTGAAGTATGTTTCATGCACGTTTTCTGGTTTCATACGAATCCACCTGGCAGTCCAGAAACATCCAGTTTCGGTGTTGCAAACTACTCCACTGTAAATACACAAGCCTCAACAGTTGGTTGTTTAATGCCAATGTTCAGTTTTCTTTTCTCTCTTGGGTTGCTTTAAACATCTGGAATATGAATTCATTGAATCATATAATGCAAACATTAAGTTTTCCTTTCTCTTTGTTATTGCTTTTCCAATTATTTATTGAATGGAATGAACAAAAAATGGCAATTTATTAAAACATATTAAGGATGACTTTCAGTCGAATCTTTGATATTTTTTATAATATCTCCATTTTCCTTATACGTAGCATCAAAACACGCCGCGTTGCATTTCGCTTCATCACCATCAGTGTCAATCCAGTTATCTTTACTTACATCGCCAACCATTTCTATACAATCTGGATCGTCATCCAATATTCGTTTGTTTGCAGTTGTGCCAGTTTATCCGTTTACATAACAATAGTCGCTAAATAACCGGACACCTGTTTTGATGCGAATTACAATGAATTTAAATTTTTCAAGTGATCACCTTTCAAAATAATAATTTATTTATAATAATTTAGTCACGTAATTCATGTTAGATAAGTAATGAAGGGCTATTCTAAAAGGGTATTTCTTATCATTTGTGGTAATTCAATCTGTCATATGATGAACATTTCAGTGTATTACCACATATATTTAAAGAAAAAAAAATTACATTTCAACTTGATTTTGGTATTTTGGTGTTTCATCCATGGGTATATTCCGTGCAAAAAATGTTTTCTTTCTTTATTATTTTGAATAAATCCGCGACTACATCGCAGTTTCTCACCACCCCTGTAAAATACTTTCATGGTGTACCTTGTATCATCATTTGAAAAACATACTGTTATATAAACTTGGTAACACCAGAATTATGTTAAAAATGTTAAAACTGCAGAGAATACTGATATTGGTTTAGACACTGATTCAGCGTCCGTTAATTATGGCCGGCGACTATTTAACACTTCTCTCGATAGTTATAAATTAAGAAACTATTGTACAGAAGTCGGGTTCAACCCCTGTTATTAACATCTCTGTATTTACCAACTGTCCAACAGTATACATATACCCTATATCAATGCGATTTGGATGATCATAGCCAACTGATAACAGAGGGGGAACATGAGATCAAATTTTTGCTCATTTAGATAAACGATTTGTAGCTATAAACATGTCTACGTTGGTATGATGTTTAGGGCTAAATTTCACTAATCGGGCATAAAGTCAGAAATTGAACCCTGTCTTACCCCACTAACGCCACGAACTATCTATTTTGTGCATTTGCTGCATATCTTATTGACACTGAACAATTTTAAGTATGAGTTACTCAGTTTCACTAAGATAGCGGGGCTTTTAACTTCAAAACGAAAATGATAACCGAAATGGAAATCTTTAACATTTTTGTAAATACTGTACACTAACAATTAAACATAAAAGAAAAAAAATGATGTAAAAACATTCTAGATAAGTTGTGTAAGTGATATTAGAAACACATATCTTCAAATGATGTGCTTTCGTGCAATTTGAGTTTTATGAGATTCAGTAAAGGCAGGTTTGACTGTCAACAACGGATCCGATTCAAGTAATTGTAACTTTTTAAAGTATATTACAACGTATGGTTATGAAGATTTAAATATTAATTACACGGTTTCCAAAATTGATATGCTGTGATGAAACATTTTCGTTTGCATTATCACCTTTATGTTATCTGGTTACCTGTGGAGGTTTTAAAGTAGGCGACTATATCCCCCAAAACACGGAGGTGTGTAATTTCATCGTGACACACCAAACCAGTAGAGGATGATACAAACGGAACGAGTGCTTACATTGTCATGTTGAAATAACTAAAGATGAAAATAATTTTGTGGTACATGTACAAGTGTTTGATACGGATGTGGTGTTGTATTTCTTTTATGCAAGATGTCTCTGTAATGTTTTGTTAGTAACCTCACCCCCCTCACGTACATGTATTTGTAAACACATATTTATCGGCGCCGTTTTTTTTAAAATCCTGCAATTTCTTGGTTTTTTTTCCACAAAAAAAGTTAAATATAGAATGCTATGATTTTCAGTTAAATATACAGAAAATGGCCTGCTGCATATTCTTCAACCAATCACCCTTTACCTACTTTAGATTAGTTACACTGTCTGCAACATGCGCATAATGTGATTACATTTGATTCAATTTAATATTTTACATAAGTAATGGTTTCGGGTGTCTTTGATCCACGCATGAAGTAATGCTGCATGTACATTAAAACCACGCGTTCATTGCCATCACGTGGGCTTTCCTTTCTGGTTTTATTTATATACTATTAAAAATCAGAACGACTGCACGTAATTATGATATCCACTTAATTAAAAGCACGTTCTAAATTCTTCAACGTTCCGTGTATTCTGTCTGTTCATTGCCACGCTCATGGAGTTTCTCACAGCAAGATACGTCGTATATTTTCCAAATATTTGAAGTGGGATTACATCGAACTAAATTATTACAGTTTTGTAACTTTTCTGTAGCAAGACAGCGTATGCTGTGGTTTAAAAAGTTAAGTGTTGATGTTGGGAACATAGAGAAACCTGCTCTGTTCTCTGTGAGGGATTACTGACGGAGATGTGAATGGACTTTAAAAGTTTTCAATTAGTTCGAGCTATACATCGGTGGATTAAGGGGAATTTGTTGTAGTTTGCGGAAATTGTTTTCATCCTCAGTCTTACTGGGAATTACGTATGATGTATTCCTTGTTTTATATAGGGGTTAGACACCTGTATACGATCCGACTCCTGGGGTATTCTTTGAGATGTGTAATATGGTTGAAATAACTCCTCACAGCTTTTACATTTTTCTTATTTTTCAAAAATTGGTTTGCACCTTTTAAAACGATGAAACATGTATATAATTCACATAAAACACGCCCATCAACATAATTATGCTATAATAATAAGAAAAACACGTGAATAACACGTGCTTGATTCAATACGATGTAGCATATCTATATACATTTGAGTTCTTTTTATAATAACAACGTTTCAGTCGTTTTAATTTGCTAATATTATTACCTGGCAGTGTTTATGCTTTTTTAAATATTAACAACCCCACTGGTTGCCTGTTTAGAGCCCTAATAAACGTGTTAAAACGTGCGCATGTGCAACACAGGAGTATTAAGTAATTATTTGTAACAATAAGAAACATACAAAAATACAATATATATGAAGTTAAGAACGACATACGTCATCTGTGACGTATCGCTATCACTTGTTGTTCACGTGGCTCGTGGTTGCGTGCTCGTGTATGAAATAGTACCCGTATGAACACACTGTTTACGTGTATCATATATTAAAGAAACACAATGTGCGTGCGTGTGTCAGCAATACAATACTACACGCACAGTGATTAGGTCGTAACCCTGGGCTGTGTATGAATATTATACTGTCTAACAATATATTACTCAACTTATTAAATTAGAAAATCAAAACGCCTGATTTCTTCGTGAACATGAACACTATGATCATCTCATCCAGTTCATGCTAATAACGTTCTGCTTTTAAATTTATCGGGTGAATCAAAGTTCCTGTCTAACTTAATATAATAATACCGCTTCTAATATCTTACTCCTGCGTGACCATAATTGAAGTAAAATTTATAATTTTCCGCACTAAAATCAGCCATTTGCTGTAATAAAACCAGCAGCCTTAACCGTTTATGGGCCGTGATGATGACTCTCAAAGAAAGTTTGAAAATAAAATCGGTTTGATATGACGTTTTTACGAAAGGAGAAAATGACATGAATAATTTCATCACGTCAAAATGTCACCAGCTTGTGAGGAATGGAACCATCAGATATATTATTAAGACGTATCGGTGTAGCTGTTTAACGTTATAATTAATGTTGGTAAAGCGGTCAAAAACATAAACCAATGGACATGACCGCCTTACGGACGTCGTATATAACCAGCGCTATTATTATTAGCGTCGATTCCCGCATTTATAAGTAACACTTTTCCCACAGCAACGCTCATCATAATTACAAACTTATGATTTATGCTTACTTCACTACCACCTGAACACTATCAAGCATATTACTGCACACCTTCTACATCAAGATAGGTGCTTCCACTTAGGATAAATTATCGGGGTAACGAACAGTATGTCATGGAAATTCTAGTTTCTCTTTGACAAGTGGTTATCTAGTTTTATGCAAGCTAATAAATAATCACTTAATATCAAAATTACATTAATAACTGATATAATATGTGATGGTCTCGCATAGTCTAAGTCTTTATGTGAACCGCTGGAGAGAGAAATTATTTTGTTAAAGGATATTTAATAAAACTGACATTTACATAATGGATATCATACTTTGATGCTATCTAGCGTTATTGTTTACGTAAGGGAATACAGCTTACTTCAATCTATATGAGATGACATGCCACATATTTTGTGATACTATTACACAGAACCAGTTTTAATTACATAAACACCTGTGACGTTAGCGTATGTATGATACCTAAATGAAAGCGTGACAATTTGTATCAGGCGATATGAAGATTAGAAACATTTTATATCACACTTTATGATAATTTCGAACTGTTTAAGGGAATGAACATTATTTACATGCAGCTATATACAGCATATGTCATGTTTTGATTTATATGTTTATGTTGAAGACACCATCATAAAAATAATCCAATTACATTTATTTGTCTAGAAACCTCGACCATGTTTATTAACTGCTTATGTTCAAACGAAATATTCTAAAATCTAAAACTATTTTTATTTAAGTTTTATTCAAATGAACTTCTTTAGAATTACCCACATACGACGTATTCGAAATATAATTCATCCATATCTTCATGGTTTCTGTTTGTTCCACATATTTATTTGATAAGGTCTGAAACGGGAACGTTTGGATGTACAGAACTCGACAGAGACAATAAAACAGAAAATCAGTTCATCAGCAGTAATCAACTATGCAATACCCTCTACATTCCTTAGCACATCCTATTTTGGATTTAAAGCAATATCCTTATATGGGACACCATTGAATGCACGCCGTGGTTTCAAGGAATCAGAAATAATACCATTGAGTCAGATGCACCTAAATATTCTATCAATAATATCGATACACTGACAATTCATATATAACCTTTTCACCCGCACTATTTTAATAATCTAATTTAACCTTGGATTTAAACTACACATCCCACTCACAGAAACAACAACATCACAAACTTATACTTTTTTATTATTCATAAAATGTAATATTTATTCTTGTATTCCACATAGCCTTGAAAGAGAAAGCTTTTAGGTGTTTCTTACCATTACACTACAAAATACATCCCCTACCTAGGCAGTTTTTTATTGCCATTTGATTAAGTTTGTACTTTGGGAGGTATTCATGTGAGTAAATCAAGCCGGTATTTTACATTTTTGTGGATTCAATAATAGTGCCAAATCATCATGATACCATTAGTCCTTTCACAGCTAACGTAATAAAGTTTAATGCCAACGCCGGGTGTTTCGGGCGATGTCACCTCCCCCCTATAATTACCGGTGTAATTTGGCGGTTCTTTCAGAAAAGAAAAAAGGGCTAAAAGAAAAAAGGCAAAAAGAGATAAGGGGTAATGAATACCGGTAACGATAATGAAGCTATGGACACAACAACATTATGCCACCTTTTTCATGTAATACCTTAATCCTTTCCTCTCATTTCGTGTTTTTTAATGTTATGTGTGTAATGAGGGTTAGTTCCGCTTTTAAGTTTTTTTCTTGTCGCAGTGGGCATTTGTTTGATCGTCATCATTTTGAAACATTGTCCCGTTTAAATGGTTAGATTTAAGCAGGTTGTTTTCGTATACCGGAAAAGGTTATTTTCCCTTTTGTCTCATCCTAAGATGAAGATAAAACCGAAGCGCTGTGACATTGGAACACCCTTTGATGATATGATATAACGTATACAATGTGCACGACTTAACTAATTGCAAGAAATAGAATAATTCAAGCTTATTTTTTTAAAAACTTTTTTTGATCATTACGTCCCTCGGGATGAATGTTTTAGATAAATCTAGACATATGTTAGTTTACACCAATAGCATTTACTAGTATCCATCAATATGCTATTTTCTATCTGTACCCTAAATCAAGGCCTTA
Source organism: Panopea generosa (assembly GCA_029582155.1). Lineage (NCBI taxonomy): Eukaryota > Metazoa > Mollusca > Bivalvia > Adapedonta > Hiatellidae > Panopea > Panopea generosa. The sequence goes on from CM055896.1 coordinate 1,986,097, forward strand.
TATAGACTTCTATACATGCCCTTGCCTAAATCCATGAAATATTAATAGATCTATAAGTCATAGCCTTAGACATGGAAACAAAAGCACAGATGTTTTCTACATATGCGTATAATACCCAGACACGTTTATAATAACATAATTACAACTGGATAGGAGTACAGAAATCATCCTTAACATATCGATACAAAACTACTAAACTACTTGAGTGGTAGACCTGGGATAGTTTGCATTATTTATTTATCTCAGGTATGACCAAATAATTGTATACCTTACTGGGTAGTGACTGTGATAATTGATAAGGTTAATTATGAAACAATAAACGTGTATTTGACCAGCCGTACCAAGAACATAAAACGACTTAAAATGAGCAGTAACCGTGATGGGTATTGGCTTATGCTGAAACATAATGACCGGTTTATTGCGGAATAAAACCCTGCTCTTGACTTTAACAATTTTGAGTTTTTTTTTAAAGAAAATTATATTGTCTTGGAAAATGAAACATTTTCAAACCTTTCATTTAAAACTTAAAACAGTTAATGATTAACGACATCAGCTTGCTATCGGCTTTCTTGGACGGATATTAATTTCCATTACAGAAACTGAAATATTTGCAAACTGTCATTTGCAATGCAGAAAAGGTTATTTGAGTTGCCTTGAGTACATGAAGGCTTTCTTCTGCGATAATGGAATTAGTCACTGCATCTATAAAGAAAAAAGGAAAGAAAATAAATGCACAGCGTGGTAATTTAAGTCAGTACATTGTTAAAGTTACTAGCAAATAATTGGATGATTGTATGCTGAATTATGTAAATATAATCGATGTCAATTAATAGTCTTCTAGCGGTGAATGAATTAAGTAATAAAACCGTTCTTCTGGTCGCCAGACGAACAAAGTTTCATTGTTAGATATTCTCCTCCCCCTTCCCATCGTATTTTGTATTTGGTTTTCTTTATGTCAAATTGTTCTTAGGCCTGAAATAAAAAAATGGAATGGTCGCCGATGTTTGTTTGACGCAATTTATTATTAGAATTATTTAAACTGTTGCGTGTATGTTTAGTTAATTGTTTAGTTAAAAATTATGTTGTTGCAATTGATTTTCATTCCTATGATATAGGAGAAGAGTTAATCGTCTTTTTATTGAATCTTTTTTTATCGTTTTGACATCAATTTGTTCAACATGACTTATCTGTCTCGTATGATCATCCGTGTGGGATGTTAAAGTGTCCATTAAGTGGTTCTTATAAGAATAGTCTAACTTTTTGGAATATTTTGCTCACTGCTTTTGGTTTCCTTTCTCGCTTCTTCACATTTGCTGCATTTCTTTTCTTAAATTATTTATTTCACATGAATAAGTATATGCTGCCATACCACACCATGCTCTGAAGATCTCATCATATCAGCATCTAGTTATTATACCCCATACTAGAAATAAAATCCGATATGAATTTTGTCTGTTTGGACACCATTAGCAATATATATTTTGTCTGTTTTACAGCCTCCACCCCAATACCAGCAGTTGGACATCCCTAAAGGCAAACTGGATGATTCCCACAGCGATATGTCTGGCGAGAGCGCTGGTGATAGCGGTAAAGGCGGCAGTGACGACGATCTGCAGTTGTCCGGTCTAGGGTTTGGAAGAGACGGTAAGAACACCTATATTATATAAAACTTACTCTTTTTCACAATATTTTACATATTCATAAACATGACGTACGTGCTGTCGCACTTGAAAGATGGCAGTCTGAGGCTACGTTTATTAGCATTCTCATTTCACGTCGTAACGACGAGAGGGAGAGGATGTTCGGTGCAACCTTAAATCACATTTAAGCGTTTGTTCCCCACCATTTAAAGATGTTTACCCACTTCTTCTGTATGTATCTACTGTACTTATGTTATGCTTATTTTATATATTGGTTCTGTTTATACTGTTGTGGTAGCTAAATCCTTTGCATGGTACGTCTCCTGTTATGCATATAAATATACATTTTAAAAACTTACCATATATCCGTCATTACCACATAATGCTCGAACTGGAATTACATATATATGCGATTTGTCTTGTGTACGTTTTACCATTTCTTTCTAATTCGGGTTGTCATGTTCTGGAATTGTAAATGGCTTTGGGTGAAGGACAGTTTAAGCATCATTGGTCAGTGTATGACATTATCTGTTCTCGACTCTTCTCACCCTATAATAATAAAATTGTCATCTTTATTTATTCCAGATTTAAACCGATCGAAAGATCGATGGGACCACAGAAGAAGTAAATCCCCCGGTGTTCATCAAATGCAATCGTTTCCAACATCACGATATCAGCCAACAAGCGCCGTGCCGCACAATCAAAAAATCATTCCGTTTTCATTCAAAAAGAATCCATCATCATCATTTACGGGCGGTTCCCAGACACACCCAATAAACAATCTCTCACCCACAACTTCAACTTACAGCGTACCAATGTATTACGATGACGAGACGCATTCCTCTTCCGGTTTCCAGAGCATAGATTCCAGTTCAAATTTGAACCTTAACAGTCATAGAAATGCTGGAAAACTAAACCTAAACGGATATCGCGGAAAAAATGATTGTGTGGTCTGATGGACTTAATGTGCACGTGGTTGTCACGTGATTTTGACTGTGATAGGTTTGAAATTTAATGGAGTAGTGCAATTAACATCGAGTATGAATTGTTCTAACGACGAAAAAGTTAATCTCAGGTGCATAATGCTGTTATTATTATTATTATTACTGGATATATGAATAGAGATGGAGATAAGTGAAGTTTGGAACCTGAACTGATGCTAATTACTAATTATGAATTATAATAAATGACACCATCTTACTTGTCAGACAGTCTGATACAAGATAAGGTACAGAAGTTGTTCCAAGATGTAAGTAGTAAGAGCAAGTAAACAATAACTGCTTGTGGAGAAGTCATCAACTGGATGAGAGGAAAATGATGAACGACAACAACACCATGAACATCAAAGCGGTCAGCGACACGGGTTTTAAGTAGCGATGGTATGGCTAGGGTGTATCAGCAGATATTATATCAACAGGTAAAATGCTGTACCATTAGTATTTAAGTGATCATCTTCAGTTTTAAATATTTGTTCTATGTTGGCTGTTTAATTAGCTGGTAGTATTGTTTGTGATTGCTGAGTCAGTGAGTTACACATATAACTATTCCTGTGGTAAATGCATTGTGTCATTTTTTATGACTGAATGTTGCTACTATTTCTGGTCCTTTTTTGCATAAAATAATGTGTGGCAGAAAGGGGGAGGGAAGGGGGTAGGGCATGCGAAGCGTTTCATCTTTAAATGACTTTCATGAACAGATTCAATAAAACTTGGTCTGCTTTTTTTTTTATGCGAGCTATGCTTCTCCTTTTAGCAGATAATATAATTACATAGACCAGTACCTTGGTCCATTTCTGTGCATATCCATGCTGATTCATTTAAAAGAGAAAAGGTGATTCATTTAAAAGTGGTAAACTGGGATTGATTTGAGAAAATTGACTAAATGTGAATACAAGCGTCATTCGACAATATTGTATAAATTCCGCATATATCTGCATTTTGTAAACCATTGGCTATGTCCTGAAGCCATGCGTTAAAATCGCCTATCATAATATGATCTGATATTAGCGGCAGATGATCATCAAGACTTAGATGATATGTAAACAGATTTGTTTGAGGCGTTGTTTACAGAGTTCAATGATATCAAGCGTGTAATTGTCACCTCTGGTATAAAACGTATCTTGGCAGATAAGTAAATGCAATTCAACCGAAATTAGTCATTTAATACAATCGTGATCCTATCGGTATATATATGATGCCCTTAAACAATGATTTGATTTTTTTTCCGTTGTCTTATAATAAAATTATATTCAAAATATGATGAATTGTGGTCATGTTTATTTATTTATTTATTTATTTATTTATTTATTTATTTATTTATTTATTTATTTATTTATTTATTTATTTATAGTTGGTCTCACGTACCTAGCTCTAGGTCTTTCTAAGTGATGAAGCAATTGACAATAGTGTCTCGATGTAAACTATAAATATTAAAGAAGAAACATTATTTGTTCTATACCAATGACAATCAAACATACTACACCTCTTATATATGGCCAAAGGCACTTTAGCTGAGTATATAACTTACTCTCACTCTCAATAGCGTGGGTGGAGGTGTTATGTTGGTCATACGGCAATTGAGAATTTGTCTGTCATTGAACATTAACTCTTTATTTTTCATGGTCATAGTAGTTAAATGTGACAAAACAAACAGCATTGTTAACGCATGCACCAAAGTTTACTATTTTAATAGGTTATTTGGGTAAAATAATGTTTGTCATTGAACATTTGCTCTTTTTTAGCGTCTTTATTTTAGCAGTTCTTTTTAATGTGACAATAGGATCTTCAATGTTAACGCATGTACCGACGTCTACTATTTAATAAGGTTCTTTGTGCAAAGTAAAATCTGCTCTATCACGGTCACCATTATCTGACATGTTACACCTATCATTATAGAGTGTACCTGAGATAAGATTGCCCAAACTACAGTTATCAAATATATATTTTGAATACAAAATAATGGCGAACAAAGTGATTTGTGTTTATTCACGTTTATGGGTCTAACAAAAATAGAAAAAAGTCCTTTCAAAGTGAAACCCACACAAGTCATAATTCATTTTTAAATATGAATGGGGTAAAATATGCACTTAAGTATTAATTTCTGATATTGTTATGTTTTATTATAATATGAATAATAATTTACAGTTATCGAGCGTTGCAATCTTTTGAAATCGTATTAATAAGAAATTTGATATCGAGATATGTTCGTTTCTGTGCAACTTAATACGGAAATGAAATCAGATTATATAATTGGTTAAAAGACATGGTTTGTTGAATATTTTACCAAATAAGTGATTTATTTGTTTGTGATTGTTGGGTCATATCCGAAACATAAATGGTTTCACCAGCGTTTAAATAAAATTACTTCATATTTAAAACTCCAAACTGGCTATCGATACCTCAACTATTTCTTTTTAATAACAGTATCAATTAATTAACTGTATGTAATTGAATTAGAATCAGCCTAAAATTATAATCACATAAACGCTTTCTTCGATTTAATCGAAGATATATTACTATATATATATGTGTAGTTATTGGCAGGCTGAATTAATTTTGATATTCATGTTTCGTCTTTCAAAATTCAATATGAAAGTTGCACTGAACTTTTTCAGCCCTCTATATTGAAGAGTTACGCACTTTGGTACCAAAAAGTAAAAAAAAAACAACAACACAAAACAAACAAAAATTAATATCAGACTAACATTTAACTGGCTATAGTAATTTCTGTTTGTGAAGTGAAGTTATCGGATACATTGATAAACATATTTGCAATAAGCAGCACACTTTATTTTATTACTTCATAAAAAAGTAACTAAATGTAAATTTTGCTTTTCTTTTACAGATAAAAACAAGTGCTAAACTCCTGACACACATGGATGGGGCGAATGAGGAAACACCAACACACGTTGTGTTAAACGTGCTTAAGGTCCTTGAAGATCCAGGAAGAAGTTGTTGCAATATGATCTTTCCAGAGGATAAAACTGAAATAACGCAGTGATAAAGAGTTGGAAAATTGAATAGGCAGATCAGAGAAAGAAAATCTTTTAAAAACTTGCGGTACAGAAGCAATGTTGCTTGAATACTTCCTAGTACTTTAACCATACGACTGTAGTTTATAGTGATAAAGTAAGGATACTGTATGTGAACTTTGTATGTGCCAAATAACCCCACCCTACGCACACATCTTCCCATCTTAAACTACTTTTTAATAGCAGTTTTATCACTATAGATAACCGTATTGTTAAACCAGAACTAATGCAAAGGTCAAAGAAAAGTGAACTTGATAAATATGAATTAATCTTACTTCGACGAATGTTAATTTTGAGATGTAGTCACCTACAATGTGCGCGGAACTGCTGACTTGGAGTAACAAACATTGTGTCTTCCATTAACCACGTGGTCGTAAAAGTGGTTTTGTTTATGCTAAAACAATGTTCAGCATTGACGGACAATTAGCTTTTAATTAGTGTAACGCTAATTAGTAACGGTCAGTGAGACCGTGCTGTCTACCTGAAATCCTTTTGAAGACCGCCGCTATTGACAGTCTAATGTTATAACGACTATTGTGCATAATTGTTTTATATTAATACATATACATGTAACAACATACACGAATCTAGACAGGTTGATTTGTTTATGTTATATTAATTAATCGATTAATTGGTATTAGCTGTTAATGGCTATAGCAAATGCGCATAATTGATTATGAGACATGTCGGACAGAAAGCATTGTTCTAAGGCATACTGTGTGTTTTTATAGGTGATTTTGACAGCAAGGCAAAATGTTTTGATCTGTTATACACTGGCAGTTACAGATGTAACGTGCATAACTTTATAATATATTATTTTGTTTTGTGTTTAGGCTAATATATTGGAAAGATATTATTATGGTTCACTGAAGTGTCACAAACCTGTATATTTTATAACATTCATGAAACATGTTTTACTTCTATATCATGTGACAATATGCAAGTACTGATATCACACTGTCAAGCTAAACAAAATATAAACATTTTCTGGTTTAACAATATCTATTATACGATATGTTTCATATATACACTAATAGAAGTATAAGTACAAACAGATTTGAAAACAAGGATATCAAAGACCATGTTATTTCATCTTTAAGTGATTGAAGTTTCTTATACTATTATTTCTTATTTTACGACCTGTAACATACTTTGTTACAGAATTAAAAAAACAACATGCATATTAATGATATTTTATAACAATTATGAAATATTTACCAAAATCCATAGAAAATGTACTATTTTGACCATGTCAAATTAAACAAAATTAACAAAGTTTCTGATTAAACAATATTTATATGTTTTCATGTATAAGTATATAGAAGTATTAGTATTAAGTACACATGTATTTAAAAACAGGTATATCCAAGATAATGTAATTTCATTTTCAAGTGATTGACATTTATTATACCATTATTTCTCATCTTATGACCGAGACTATAAAATGCATAAGTACAGAATTAAAAAAAATGCCCCCACACCACCGATATTTTTCACTAATGGAATAAAAAGAGGGACTTATTGAGCATATGTCAAAACCAGTCTGCCATCATAATACTATCCCTACATCTGCTATGCCCTAGTTTGATGTTGTGACATTGTGCTCGTTATCTTAAAAGACGAGGAGACCGTTAGTTGCTGCTGCCATTGTACCAAAGTCGTTAGTCGTCACAAGATTGATGCTTTTATGCAAATTCTGATCTGTAAAAAATGTGCTACCATTTTGATATTAACCGTTGAATGTTTTTGTTAAAATTTTAGTGGTATGTGGTTTGTACATAATACAGAGTGCAAGCGTGTGTGTGTGTGTGTGCGTGCGTGCGTGCGTGCGTTATGTTTTAATATGTATATAATGCCGTCTTTATAAGTACCAAAGTATTTGTTTGAAAGAAGGACACAAATCATATATATCAGCAATAACCCCATTATAAGACTTTTAATGTAATAGAGCCATCTTTTTATTGATGTATCGTTAGTTATTTTATTTAAGTGTATGTTTTGAAATAAAAAAAGAAGATAGAAAACGGTCATTTTCACATTTCCGTTTGTCATTCTTCTTTCGTGTAATACTAGTAATGTAAGTATACTGTACGGAACAGCTAACCCGCCACCTGACATTTTATGTACCTAAAATTTTATGTACCTAACATTTAATGCATTTTCTCAAAAAGTATTTATGGAATTTCCTTGAAATTTGGACTGAAATAAGAAAGAACATTTAGTTTATATAGTATAAAATCAATACTGTAGATGTCGTATACATCTTTTAATAATGTTACTCAATATATCGACAAAGATATTTGAAATACAAAAGTGGCGGGTTAGCTAAACCGACCGTTCAGTATATAAAATGAAAAAATGAAAATTACTGTCTTCCAGGTTTTTATTGCTGAAAAACCAGTGTTTATATATCATGTTTTTTTGACAGACATGTTTTGTCTTTCTGGAAATTAAAATACTTATTTATATAATTTAATATAAAAATTAAAACATGCGTTATATGTGTTCAAGTTCTAGTTAGATTTAAGACAACCAATGTTTATTTTAACACATGTCAATACTCCGCCGTACGTGTAACATTTGCAATATTTGAATAAATCGACCAGAATCTAACTAGAAGTAATTAACATCAATTATGTGTGTAACATATGTTGGATGTATGTTATCAGGTTATCGGGAAAATAGGACACGTGACTTTTATATTGCGATGGCATGTTCTTGTTTTTAATTAAATGACATCCGCTAAAAACGCGTATTTGAAATTACGAAAACAAACAACTGACACATTTCGTTTGGATTTTTGTTTATTTTTTTTATATAATTTAAGCATATGTATTATTTGATGAAGGGTATGCACTGAACCCGACATGTCATGGTGTTTTAATGTATAACGATGATGTAAGCTATACGCTCCGTTCTAGGGCGTCCTTAAAAATGATTGTTTGTTGTGCTCCGACCCAGTATTTTCGTGTTTTTGCCAGATTTTGATTTTGCTTAGTCACTTTAAACAAAAATCGACAGAAATCATGAAATAAAAATTAAACTCTTTGAAAGGTAATAAAAAAGTTTGGGTAGCTGCAATTTTGAGTTAGTAGGCAGGAGCTAGTGAGTACAATGGAGGCACCATCATATTTTTCCCGATCCAAACGTCAATGCGTGTTTTATTTCTGTTGTTATTTATAAGACTTACAGAAGTTGATACGACGATGTTAGTCAACATTACTTTTTTATTTTACATTTACTTAGTAAAACACTAAATGCATTTTATTACTTGTTTTTTTTTGTAATTTCAAATGTTACACTAACTTACTTACGTTTATGGAACATGCCCTTCTGGCTTGGTTACCGACCGAGCAATGTACATCTGTAAGCACATGCAACATCGAAATTACAGCTATTCGATCGATTCGGTTGCATTTTGGTTGATGGCTGACGTATTTGACGTTTAAGTATTTAATTAAAAAAATCTCATACATTTTTAATGCTTGATTTTGAAGGATTCTGCGAATTGTCATCTTGTCAAAAAAACAGTATGTTGCAATATGTATTGAACTTAAAGCTTTATTATTAACGTGTTTGTATGTTTATTATATACAGTACTTCTGATTCTTTGATTTGTGTCTTCAGTGTTCAAAATATTATACGATTGTGTTCATAGAAAATTTATTTATTTGATCTACAAAATATAAATGAATACTAAAATGATTTGTTATATATAGCTCTTCATTCGTGCAGAGAAAAATAAATATAAATGATACTATGATGTGTTTGAGTCATTTTTGTATTCCAGCTGTAAATTGTTTTGAAACATAGGTACGATGAATAATTTTATTTGGAATAAAGACATTGACATCTTTTATAGCAAATACTAAGTTTATCCAAGAATATGATATCTTCCGTATTAGGTATATTAACCCACAATGAAAGAACGGAATTTTATGCCTTTCCATCAATTCATAGCAATTGAATGCTTATTAACTGTGACGTCATCCAAACTTTCAGTTGAAGCAACTGACCAATCAACGTGCTCAAATGGGGCTTTCCCAACATTGCTATTTAACGGACCCAATCGGGAGAGCTTGGTCTGTACTACAGACTAGTAAATACTTGATATTAGAATTGCAGAATGTGACTTATTACTGAGTGAGTTTTAACGCCATTTCCGGCACATTACATGTTGTATATGACATACAGTGGTATCGACGGAGGAATAGCTACGAGCAGAACTATTTCCTTTCTGCAAGTAACTGCAAATTTTATTACATAAGCCGTTTGGACTGAGCTAGGCTCGGACCAATCATCACACCGGTGAGATTAAGTATGTCTGTGACTCTTGTCAAAGTAGTAAACGCTATACAGTCTGCGGTAAGTGCCACTTCCAGAACATTTTTCATTCTGCTTTTCTGCAATTCTGTTAACTTTACCGACCCTTTCCTGCCGAACACCTGCGTTATATTTGTTATAACATATGAAGCAAAACACAAACAATTGTTGTTCTCTTTGTTGGTTTACATTAGTATGATGTAATCGACTTGAAATATGCTAATATGTGAGAAAGGAAACTAGTTACTACCTGCGGAACGACAATGTCTCTCCTTTAACTGAACCCTTCACGGGCCTTATTAACTCAGTCGGTAGCACGTCTGACTATCAATCCAGGGGTCGTGAGTTCGAATCCCCGCCCGGCAACAGTCTCCGTGATGATTGATATACGACATTGTGTCTCAATTTCCTTCGTCTATAACCTCTGATTCAAGTGGGATCAGTTACTTGCGGAGATGGGGTGTGCTCGAGTACTGGTTAACCTTTCAGGATCCCAGGAAACAGTGGTTAAGTTAACTGGTAGTCTGTTAGTCCTCGATGGCATCAAAATGTTGATAGACGTGTGATAAATGCCGGAGTTTGCGTTCAAATATTTTGGCCCCGACTCAAAATTAGAAATCGGCAACTTTTGGTGAAGCCTTTACGGTGACTTTTCTTCTCTAAAAACTGATAAACATAAAACAGCCTCGGACAGAGAAACATTTACTACTAGAATAGATAGATCAATAAACAACAAATGTTTTTTTTATAAACAATTACGTTTTATTTTATCAGAAGAAAATATATTTACATATTAATACTACAGCTTCCGCTACTGATGTTGCTGTTGCTATCATTACTACTACTACTACTACTACTACTACTACTACTACTCCTACTATTACTACTACTGTCACTACCATTACTACTATTAGAAAAAAACCCTACATCTTACAATAGATAGACATAATCAAACAAATAGTAACGTTTAAATATGTGCTCTTAAACTTATTTCCCATTTTCGAAATTCTTTATAAAAATCCAATCAGTTTTGTTTGCAGTCCCTTAATTGCACCGTGTTCGAAACGTGCTAGTGCTGAAAAGATAGACCCAGCGTAAATATTTGATTATAGCTGGTTAAATCTGACTCTTGCGTCTTAGCATGGTATATATTTAATCCTGGGGGAAATACAAAACCGGTACTTGAATCTCATGTTAATTCTTGGTTGTGAATATATTTTAAACTCTGAAGTGCTTCAAGTTGGCTAGCGATTTCTTTAGACACCTCTGAAAAAGGCTTGATCAAATAGAAAATAAATGTAAAGCACACAAATGATACAATCGAATTAAGAAACAAACATATGTTTGATGTGAAAGATAAAATTCTTTCCAGTGATAGAAATGATATTTTGCATGGATCAACATGGACACTGCATAATAGTGAAATCTAATTTAAATGGCATATCGTGTTTTAATGATGGGGGAAGACCCCAGTATGAATCTGAGTAGAACCGCCCTCCTTCCACAAGTGACTGGCAAGCATCCTGTCATATTTTTTGACAGATCTGGGTTCGAACCCACAACCTCAACGTGAGAGGTAAATGATATTGAGACGGTGCATTATACAACTTGACCACGGAGGACCCCGATTCTGGTTAATCGTACATACTCGGTCAATTCCGTCATCCATCGGAATTAGGACAATCGGCGATTTGTTCCGAATCGACAAGCGCAATGATATTTAATACAGACAACAAACTCATTATAGACAAATAATCATTTTTGATGGAATGCGACAGATGAATGGTCCCCATAGACAAACGCACACTACCGGTTATCTGATTAAATCATATTTCAGATCACACGGTAAGATTTATTTGAGTATGTTAGCATCAGCCTCGCCGCTATCAAATACCGATATTTCTGTCTCCAGTGATCCCAAAATCAATGTTGTTGCCACCATGTTGGTGGGTGGTCCTTTATGTTTGGAATTAATTCCATTAAAACAACATAACGTACAGTGTTTTAGTTTATAGGAACTGGGAACTAACCTCATGTTGGTTTGACATCGGACGTAGATTGGAGATATCGATTGCTATCTCAATTTCTGCATGGACATTTTCAAATCGAATGTGGGTTCACGACATTAACGGCATTTTGACACATTACAGGTTCTAGTTTTATTGATGGAGAAATATACATGTACCTCGACATTTCACAGAGTCATCGTCCGTCCGTAAGTGATCGTTCTCCTATAGTTTTGGAACGATCTTGGACCGAACCCATGACCTAAATAGCGAGAGGTTAAGTGACCTTGCGGCAGCGTCTTAAGCCACTGGCTCTTCGCAGTAAACACGCATCATACTATATATATATATATAACTAACGCATGTATTAACTTCATGCATATTTGTTCAGTTGGGACCATTTTGCAACTGACAAGCGTCCCATCAACTGGTGACTTGCATATAAATTGTATCAAAAGCAAAACAAACTTACATTAATCTGTTTTTATATCATATTAAATAATCACGTTTCGGATAAAATCGTGCAATAGTGGCAGATGACTGCTAGTAATTGTTTGAATTTTTGGCGTCATTTTAATGTCATCGAGGGCTACCGACGATCAGTTTTAAAACTAACCATTCTTTCCTGAGATCCTTAAAGGCCAACCAGTACTCGGGAACAGCCATCTCCACAAGTTACTGTCACCCTCCCCATTTCGTTCAATGGTTAGAGTGACCGCAGCGTGGTCTAGTAGTAGAGCGCCCGCCTCGCATGCGGAAGGTCGTGGGTTCGATCCCTGGCCGTGTCATACCAAATACTTTAAAAGTGGTACTAGAAGCTTCCCCGCTTGGCGCTCAGCATTTAGAGGACAGTTCTAGGTCTGGTCGGCCCGGTGTCAGTATAATGTGACTGGGTGAGTATCATGATACTCCAGTGTGACAGCGCTCAGAATACTGTCTCATGTAGCGATAAGACTGAAAAATTGTTGAAAGCGACGCTATACATCAAACAACATCAATGGTTAGAGATGCAGAAAAATGAGTCTCAACATGCATATGAATCATCACGAAGACTGTGACTGGACTGGGAGTCGAACTCACGACCGACATATTACTAAACAACGTCACCTGACCAAAGGTATTTTATTTGCTAATTACCCATTCATTATTGTGTGGAACTTTAATAGTCCACATGGAGAGGTCGAGCAACACAGTAAAGGACATATCAACACAATGAAAAAGTAGTTCATCAGTATATACAAACATTGACTTATCAATTAAAGCTTTAACACGCATATTTAAACTAAATGACTTCAGTTTCAATTAACAGCAAATCGCTGTAAAACGAAACATCAGAAATAGTTCAAACTCTTTCTCCTGACGAACACTTTCTGAAGTTTCCCATTAAAGAAACACGTTATTTTGATAACTTTATTATCCTGTTAGTAGGCTCAGTAATTCACTGAAGACTGCTAAAAGGATATCACTTGTAACAACTACTTCACAAGTGACCTCTCCGAATTTGATAAAGAGATTAAAGAAATGATCAAAATTGCTCTTTATATTTTCTTTTATACTTTTATACACTAAACGATGTAGTTCAATGTTCAGTTACATTTTATCGATAATGCAAAGTAGAACCAGTTGAAATGTTATCTTTTCTCAATTATGATATTGCAAAAAAACGGACATATCTTCTCTCCAATCACTTGTTTATGCCAATTATTCAGGTTTTGTAGAACGTTTTTAGTTTAATTTTGCAGGAATTTATATTAAGAAAACATGCTTTTGCCAGCTTACAAATTTTCAATGCTTTAGAAAGCTATAAAATGATAAGAAAACAACTATTAAAGATAATGTTTAATTAAAATTCTGTAGCATAAACTTTATGAAATTTATTTCTTTCTTTGCAGGTAAATAATGAATACAATTTTGCAAGAAGAAAATAAAAATATCACAACGAGTGAGTGATGGATATGTTGTTCCTTTGGAAGCAGTGTAAAAAGGAAGAAGATCTAATTGGTCATGTGACAGTCACATGAAAGTCACTTGACTAAACATTTACACAGTTTAAAGTCACCAAGACCGGGTGATGGTGTAGAGGACAAAATCTTTCAATGAAGCGAAGTTATTGTTAACTTAACGCGGGACTATTGTGTTTGCTATATTTGAGCAAGGCCCGGTTAGCTCAGTCGGTAACGCGTCTGACTTTCAATCAAGGGTTCGTGAGTTCGAATACCGTCCAGTCCCAGTCTCCGTGATCGTATGTTAACCCTCGATGAAATTAAAATAATACTAAATATTCAAACAAAAAAAACACAACACATTATTTTGTTTAGATATTTACCGTCGTTTTTATACCATCGAGGACTATTAGACAACCCGCTCTTTCCTTGGATCCAAGAAGATTAACCAGTACTCAAGCACGCCCATCTCCACAAGTAACTGATAATTTTCCTACTTGTATACTGATTCACAGCGGTTAGAGACGCAATGTCCAATATCAAGCATCACTGAGACGGTGGCCGGACGGGGATTCGAACTCGAGACTCCTGGGTTGATAGTCAGACGTACTATCAACTGAGCTAATCGGAATGAAACATGAGAACTTGGTGTCGAATGTGCCAGTGATCACCGTACCTTGTGTCGTATCCAGCATCGTTACATACACTACACCTACCTGTATGCATGAACATGTATGTACAAAACGTAATAATACAGCAAGATTTATACTGATATGAAACACTTAACGATCAAACAAAATGAAATACTTATTTAATAATAAAATGAACTCTTGTATTTCGTATTTCCAACAGATTATATTATAATATAAGAAAACAAATGTATGTGAATATAACTTATATTTCACCTTCTTAAAGAACTTGGTAATATCGACAGATGTTTATCCCGGTACCTTCTGACAATATGAAGCATATCGAATGAAGGGTACTGTACCGAATATTTCATTTTCGTACTGAAAGCAAACTTATATCGAGAAGGAATCTGACATCTTTAATACAAAGTGATGATACTTTCACTGTACACAGCTGACAAAATATTTATTTTACAGACAAGCATATGTTTTGTACCATTCCCAATGAGAGGTGTTTATATATAAAAGTGGAAGTGCCAAAAACATACAACTGATCGCGTGAAAACTAAACAAAACGCATTCCCCGACATTTACTCGAAAAAAAATGTAACGGGAGTAAATATTTGAGAAAGTATTGTAAGTAGGCTGTAGGTGGTGCCAGACTGTATGAAACCATGAACACAAACACAGGTCAATACAACTCGTATTTAATTAAGGGTTCGGTCTACTAATAAACAAAATATGTTCTCGATAATGTGTGGGAGAATTTAGAACTAGTGGAATTTCAGGTTAAGATTTGGAAAGCTGAAACAACATCAGTAATAGCAACAGTTGAAAGAAAAAGAAAAAAAGACCATTACTTCTACTACAACTACTACTGCTGCTGCTGCTGCTGCTGCTGCTGCTGCTGCTGCTACTACTACTACTACTACTACTACTACTACTACTACTACTACTACTACTACTACTACTACTACTACTTCTACTACTACTATTACTACTCTACTACTACTACTAGTACTACTACTACAACTACCAATAAATACTACTACTACTGCTACTACTACTACTACTACTACTATTGCTGCTGATGCTGCTGCTCCTGCTGCTGCTGCTGCTACTACTACTACTACTACTAATAATAATAATAATATTAAAAATAATAATTATAATAATAATAATAAGAAGAAGAAGAAGAAGAAGAAGAAGAAGAAGAAGAAGTAGAAGACGTACAAGAGTGTGCATAAGTCCTATAGCACACTAATTGACGATTCATGGGCCATAACTCCATAATTCATTATCTGATTCGGCTAATTCATGAACTGTTCCGAAATACTAGGGTTATATTACTACTTTGTAAATTTCTTGAGGACCAATTGAACTATACTAGAATATACTAGAAAGCAAACAAGGTCAAATAATGTAATTTTGACGATGGCAGGGCAATAACTCGCTGTTACAGAAACAGCGATAACAACATCAATAACAACTATTTGCTCCTACTACTACAACTATTACTACTACTACTACTTCTACTACTACTACTACTACTAGCTAAACATCAATATTATCATATTAATGGTGCAGCTGCAGCTTCTGCTGCTGCAGATGATGATGATGATGATGATGATGACGATAAAGACTGCTACTACTAATACTACAACTACTACTATTAGCTTAAAATCAATATTATTATATTAATGCTGCTGCTTCTGCTGCTGATGATGATGATGATGGTGAAGACTACTACTATTTCTTCTACTACTAAATTTGCGACGTTAATAACTGTATTGTAATCGGTCCCACGTTAGCTAATGTATGGTAGCACGGATAGGTAATCGGTCCAACGTAAGCTAATGTATGGTAGCACGGACAGGAAACCGGTCCGACGTTAGCTAATGTATGGTAGCATGGACACGTTACCGGTCCGACGTAAGCTAATGTATGGTAGCACGGACAGGTTACCGGTCCGAGGTGTAGCACGGACAGGTAACCGGTTAGATGTTAGCTAATGTATAATAGCACGGATAGGTAATCGGTCCGACGTTAGCTAATGTATGGTAGCGCGTACAGGAAACCGGTCCGACGTTAGCTAACGTATTGTAGCACGGACAGGTAACCGGTCCGACGTTAGCTAATGTATGGTAGCGCGTACAGGAAACCGGTCCGACGTTAGCTAACGTATTGTAGCACGGACAGATAACCGGTCCGATGTTAGTTTATGTATGATAGCACGGACAGGAAACCGGTCCGACGTGTAGCACGGACAGGTAACCGGACGACGTTAGCTAATGTATGGTAGCACGGACAGGTAACCGGACGACGTTAGCTAATGTATGGTAGCACGGACAGGTAACCGGTTTGACGTTAGCTATTGTGGAGTAACAGGTAAACAGTGCGGTGACCTATTGCATATAACGAAGCTATAAAACAATCTAAAAACCGCTGCGTAGATAAAACAAAAGGCATACAAGACAAAACTTCAGAAAGAAACACACCCGGACTACATCTAAATTCATGTTTTGTTTCACTTGATATTCAGATAAAGGTTACACTCAATTTCCGACTATTTCAGAAGATTACAAAAGCAGACCGCGGTATATCCAATACCAGCAATGATGACTATTTCATTGGTGTGCTGACAGGCAACAAGTTGGGCAAAGCATAGAATGTTTTCATTTTCTGGAGAGTTGTAAGCATATGGTCTTGAGAATTGGAGAACCTGTTTGATGATTTGATGTCGATGAGAGACTAGGACATACGCGAGTGATTGCCACAAAGTTTTGTGGATAACTTTCCCACATATTTTTTATTTATTTCTGTTTGAATTATTTGCCCATGACGTTGTATGAGCCTTTTATTTCAAATATATATCTTTTAAAAAAAATGATGATAAAGACATGAAACTTTCGGTGCATAAATTATACGCAGTTATAGCTTGCTTGTGAATATTTTTCATTTGTAATGTAACGTGTATATTGAATGCATGTGTACTATGTTTATTATGAATAAAATAGTGTTTATACTAAATATTCGATATATTTTTGTGGTACCTATATTATATCTACAAAGCGGCCATCTTGCAATTTACCGGAAGTGAATTTATTTTCCAAAATAGGAATCATTTATATTCAATGTCACAATTTTAAGTGAAATTGAAAATGGATCATTACAGAGTTTTCATAAAACTTGGCACTTATTCGTGTGCAAACATTGTATGTATACTCCTTACAGTAAGCTCCTGTAGAAGATTTATATACTCACCAGCAATTGCTTATATCACTTTAAGTTGTACAATAATCTTGATGATGATAACATGAATAAAAACAATCAAATTATGATATTGGCTGCCTTGCATGCAGGAGTATACAAGTTCGATCTGCAACCGGTTCATGTAAACTTCTTTAAAGGACAGCTTGTGACTCTCCACTTGACAGCAAGCATTTAAAGGACAGGTCTTTAACTGGGGAAGGGTCATCCGTGGCCGAATGGTCTAAGGCGCCGTTTCATGATCACTTACTTCTCACCGCTGAGGTCGTAGGTTCGAGTTCCG
The DNA here is from genome assembly GCA_029582155.1 of Panopea generosa. Classification (NCBI taxonomy): domain Eukaryota; kingdom Metazoa; phylum Mollusca; class Bivalvia; order Adapedonta; family Hiatellidae; genus Panopea; species Panopea generosa. Next base: position 2,004,221 of record CM055896.1, read on the forward strand.
CTCGCTCCAAAAACTTTATGTGTGAGAAAACTTGACAGTTACTTGCAGAGGGACGGTGGTTCTACTCAGATTTATTCTGAGGTCTTACTCCACCAAGTTAAATATGATATTCCATTTATATAAAAAATAGATACAGTCAAACCAGTGTTAGTGGTCACCTCTATTAAGCAACCACATGTCTTAAACAGTCACATTTTCTATTTACCATGTTTACACTTTAAGTTAAAATCAATCTATTTTTAAACAGCCACCTGTCTTAAGAGGTCATATTTGCTTTTTCTCTTGAGTGGCTGTTTAAGACAGATTTGACTGTATAAAGATAAAATGGGGAGCCAGAAGTTATCAAACAGTTTACTCAAGCATCCCATTCAAACTCAATCGCATCTTTTAAAGTGACACACGCATATTATAAATTAATTGGTAGATAATCATCTATTTTTTTCTTAACATGGGACGTAGGTGGATTTTGTTTTTTATTTTTATCATTTAAATCTTTGATGTTTTTTTTTAATAAAAATATATATGTATAAATATATAATTTTTTTTCATGAACATAAAAAGGGTCGAGGAGGCATGAAAATTAGTGGGCGGGTGGGATGATAATCTAACAAGTAATTTTTATAATGGCCTTAAAGTCAATTTTGCAATTTTTCATTACTAATTCTTAATAAATTTATGGCAATTTGAATGCAATTTTAGAAACAGAAGGGTATATTTTTTTTTTATAATTTTCAATTAAATAACTTAAAATGATGTAAAATATCGTGATTTGAAAATTTTGCTCAACCCAGGGTTAAGCTAACCAAGTTTTGGACCCAAGGTGTCGGTATAATCAGGCCTTGGTGTCAGTATAATCAAGCCTTGGTGTCAGTGTAAACAGGCCCTGGTGTCAGTATAATCTGGCCCTGGTGTCAGTGTAAACAGGCCCTGGTGTCAGTATAATCATGCCCTGGTGTCTGTATAATCTGGCCCTGGTGTCTGTATAAACAGGCCCTGGTGTCAGTATAATCATGCCCTGGTGTCTGTATAATCAGGCCCTGGTGTCAGTATAACCATGCCCTGGTGTCAGTGTAAACAGGCCCTGGTGTCAGTATAATCATGCCCATATGTCAGTGTAATCAGGCCCTGGTGTCAGTATAACCATGCCCTGGTGTCAGTGTAAACAGGCCCTGGTGTCAGTATAATCATGCCCATATGTCAGTGTAATCAGGCCCTGGTGTCAGTATAACCAGGCTTTGGTGTCAGTATAATCAGACCCTGGTGTCAGTATAACCAGGCTTTGGTGTCAGTATAATCAGACCCTGGTGTCAGTATAACCAGGCTTTGGTGTCAGTATAATCAGGCCCTGGTGTCAGTATAACCAGGCTTTGGTGTCAGTATAATCAGGCCCATATGTCAGTGTAATCAGGCCCTGGTGTCAGTATAACCAGGCTTTGGTGTCAGTATAATCAGACCCTGGTGTCAGTATAACCAGGCTTTGGTGTCAGTATAATCAGGCCCCTGTTGTCAGTATAATCGGGCCCTGTTGTCAGTATAATCGGGCCCTGGTGTCAGTATAACCAGGCCCTGGTGTCAGTATAATCAAGCCCGGGTGTCAGTATAATCAGGCCCTGGTGTCAGTATAATCAGGCACATGTGTCAGTATAATCGGGCCCTGTTGTCAGTATAATCGGGCCCTGGTGTCAGTATAACCGGGTCCTGGTGTCAGTATAACCAGGCCCTGGTGTCAGTATAATCACGCCCGGGTGTCAGTATAATCAGGCCCTGGTGTCAGTATAACCAGGCTCTGGTGTCAGCATAATCAAGTCCGGGTGTCAGCATAATCAGGCCCTGGTGTCAGTATAACCAGGCCCTAGTGTCAGTATAACCAGGCCCTAGTGTCAGTATAATCAGGCCCTGGCGTCAGTATAACCAGGCTTTGGTGTCAGTATAATCAGGCCCAGGTATCAGTATAATTTTGCCCTGTTGTCTGTATAATCAAGCCCTGGCGTCAGTATAACCAGGCTTTGGTGTCAGTATAATCAGATCCAGGTGTCAGTATAATTAGGCCTGGGTGTCAATATAATCAGGCCCGGATGTCAGTATAATCAGGCCCTGGTGTAAGTATAATTAGGCCTTGGTGTCAGTATACTCAAGCCCGGTTGTCAGTATAATCAGGCCTTGGTGTCACTATAATCAGGCCCAGGTGTCAGTATAATCAGGCCTGGGTGTCAGTATAATCAGGCCCTGATGTCAGTATAATTAATCCTTGGTGTAAGTATAATTGGGCCCTGTTGTCAGTATACTTAGGCCCTGGTGTCAGTATAATTAGGCCGTGCTGTCAGTATAATCTGGCCCTGATGTCAGTATAATCTGACCTTGATGTCAGTATAATTAGGCCCTGATATTAGTATAACTAGGCCCTGGTGTCAGTATAATCTGGCCCTGATGTCAGTATAATCAGGCCTGGTGTCAGTATAATCAGGCCCTGGTGTCAGTATAATAAGGCCCTTGTATTAGTATAATTAGGCCCTGGTATAAGTATAGTCAGACCCTGGTGTCAGTATAATTAGGCCCTGATATTAGTTTAATCAGGCCTTGATGTCAGTATAATCTGATCATGATGTCAGTAAAAAACTGTCAGTATAATCAGCATTGATGTCAGTATATATATGACTGCGTTTAGAATATTGTTTGAAGCAGACTCCACCGTTATAAAACTGTCAGTATAATAGGGCCCTGGTGTCAGTATAATCTGGCCCTGGTGTCAGTATAATCAGGCCCTGGTGTCAGTATAATAAGGCCCTTGTATTAGTATAATTAGGCCCTGGTATAAGTATAGTCAGACCCTGGTGTCAGTATAATTAGGCCCTGATATTAGTTTAATCAGGCCTTGATGTCAGTATAATCTTATCATGATGTCAGTAAAAAACTGTCAGTATAATCAGCATTGATGTCAGTATATATATGACTGCGTTTAGAATATTGTTTGAAGCAGACTCCACCGTTATAAAACTGTCAGTATAATAGGGCCCTGATGTCAGTATAATCTGGCCCTGGTGTCAGTATAATCTGGCCCTGGTGTCAGTATAATCAGGCCCTGGTGTCAGTATATATGTGACAGCGTTTAGAATACAGTTTGAAGCCGACTCCACCGTTATAAAACTGTCAAACTAGTAAAGACGATACTAAATACCATACACTACAAAACAAAAAAGTTATACTATTGCATGGTTGTATCATGAACAACAAAAAAATGCATACTATATTTAATTAACGGTCGGAAAATCTGATCGTGTACAGACAGGCGGACGGGCGACATTCAACGGTAGGTGTTCTGGTGACCTCAGTCACACAAGACAAAAAACTACAGGTGGCGCTTTTATCTGACGGCGATATCTTGTAACTTTTGTCATTTAAATAAGAAACATTGTGATAAGGAGTTTTCATATATGTATATATAATCTGATAACCGCCCGAATATATGGTAAAATCTCGTGTTCTCGTGTTTTCAGATTCTGCCATTTATTATTTTAACAAAGGCCAGGCATCTTTTTTAAAAAAAGCTTGGCTTAGTTATTTAAATGGCACACTCATGAAAGTTTAATTGGTTGGCTCTGAAGGCCCCCAACTTATTTTAATAACCAGTGTTTCGTTGCTGATGATTGTAAATAGCACTTCTTCTATTAACGATAAATGGATGCTTAAATTGAATTTATTCTCGTGTTACTAAGGTAGTCAGTAAATTTGATGAAATTGTGACAGACTTTAAAGAAATATTTGCCAAGTGCCTGATACCCTAATTGGTGGTTATCAGTTTTTATTTTGGCAGGTCTTTGTCCACCGTCGCTATGTTATATTTATTGTTCGCAATATTCATTAAGAATATGTTTCAGGGTCATCGTTGGGTCTAAAAAGGCTGTGTTTTAATGTCACAAATGTATCTTATTTCTGGACTTGAATATATACACGAATTCATACTGATTTGTCCAGCTTTACGAAATTTACTCCGAACTTTTCTAAATCGATCTCGGGTCCGTTTCCTAACTAGTGCCAGTACTGGGTGTTGTGGGAAGATCACGAGGGCTTCATGGAAGATTAGCTTGTTCAATTGAGTTCTCTCGTTAGATGAATATTTTATTATTATTATTACTACTACTACTATTATTATTATTATTATTATTATAATAATAATTATCATAATTATTATAATAATAATAATAATAATAATAATAATAATAATAATAATAATAATAATAATAATAATAATAATTATTATTATTATTATTATTATTATTATTATTATTATTATTATTATTATTATAATAATAATTATTATAATTATAATTATTATTATTATTATTATTATTATTATTATTATTATTATTATAATGGTTATTATTATTATTATTATTATATTTTTATTATTATTATTATTATTATTATTATTATTATTATTATTATTAATGATATGCAAATTATCAACTGTGTGACAACAACATGCAGTTTAACGCCATATTCGTAGACTCATTTTCGGCAGGTATTTGTACAAGGCTTGTTTTCCCCTTCATACCTTTTATGTGCTTGTTAACCAATAAAGCAGATAATTTTATTTGTTTTGAATCGGGGTACATCTTCGGCAGGTATTTGCATACGGGCAAGTTTCATGTTTATATATTTTATATTTTTCATTTTATTAGTTTTTAATCGGTACATTTACGCTGTCTAAAGAACGCTATGCACACGTGGGTCGGTCATATTTACACGACAAATATCGCAATTTGGTTACTTTGATGAAAGTCCCCAAGATATAAGGTTCTGAAATACGGAATTATGATTTTGCAGACGGAAATGGAATAGATAAGTGCATTTTTTAATCCAGACAGTTTCTTTAGAAATCGAAGTTGATTTGATGTTATTAAAATGCATTAAACCATATAATACAGGTTATAAAATCTATTAGATAATCAAACATATAAAATTGTTCAAAGTGAAATAAAGGCTCTCCATCTACACGTACGTCACGACAATATAGAGTTTTATCTAACACAAACATTTATGAAAAGAATTCAATTCTGGATAAAATGCTAAAATATTGTCAGTATTTATCCAATATCAATTTACAAACGGATAGAAGGAAACGAGATGACAGATGACAAACGTGTTTTTATTACCAGTATTTACAATTAATATTTACTTTCAGTTTTTGTCAGAATGGAAGATGAATGCTAAGCAAAATCAGACCAAGAATGGGAGCACAAAACACAAATTGGAATACTCTGTCTTGATGGATTAAAAACACAAAACTGACATACTGGACATGCACTTTAAGGCGCCGGTGGTCTTCCAATTAAATGCTTGTATTTTCTCTGGCATACTTCACTGTCCGTTCCTATTACACAAAGCAGCAAAACATTTTATGGACAGATGCAGGGATGCAATTTCAGAACACAAGTACCATCATTTGACCCCTCGTCTCTCTAGCATGTCGACAAACAGGTCCTGGGAATTATAACAAAAAGCAGTTTATCGGTTTATTTTGACGGTAAGGACGTTTCGTGTCGTTTGGAGAAATGTAACTTTCTTTAACGTATATTTTATATTGTTCTAGGTTTACTACGCGGGTCGTCTCAAATAAATCGTAGATAATGCGGATACATAAACTAAATGACGTACGCTTGGGATAATATACACCACATCCCTTTAAAAATAATTTTCTGATTTAATGCCGACATTTATTTTTTTAAAATAAAGATAAACTAAAATTAGTATCGTACACACATGTTTTGTGAACCTCACAT
>CM055896.1:2012500-2027500 GCA_029582155.1 Panopea generosa
CAGTCAAATCTTAGGAAAAAGGAAGCAATTTTTCATCGGAAATATTTTTTTACGATGATCGAATTCTAAAAATATTTGTATGATCAAAAGCAGACATGCATATACAAACTGTGATATCTGAATGAAAAACTAAAAAAACAAGCATGTTTAGAAAAATACAGTAATATCTCTGAATCTTGTGTGATAACGTGGACTAGTTGTTCCATAGACGGATGGGGGATTCAGTGTAGTCAGTGAGTTTTTGGAGGTGTTTTTTTTATAAAATATCAAATTAATGAGTCCAAGTTATGTTTTTCACCGTCTTCATCGAAATTTTTATTTTGTTTATATTCTGGACATCGGGAGGGGTGGGGTGTGGGTGGGTTTGGGGGTGTGGGGGGGGGGGGCGGCGGCATCGGATTGAGCTGGGGATTGAACCCGCAACATCTGACGCGAACGGCTAACACACTATCCACTACACTACCGCTCCGTTTTAAGTATCTACTTAGCTGAGTAAATGACGACGAAGCTTGACCCTGATGCAAATCAAAATAGAAAAAAGGGCTTAAATTCATCAAACATTTGAATCTATAACCCAGACTCACACTCAACATTGCCGATTTTTAAATATTTTTAATAGCAAACTATTTTAATTAAAATGTTATAATCTCATCGCCGGGCCCGATTAGCTCAGTCGGTTACGCGTCTGACTATCAATCCAGGGGTCGTGAGTTCGAATCCCCCGCCCGGCAACAGTCTCCGTGATGATTGATATACGACATTGCGTCTCATTATCATTTGTCTCTCACCACTGATTCAAGTGGGAAAGTTATCAGTTACTTGCGGAGACGAGGTGTGCTCGAGTACTGTTTAATCCAAAGAAACAGTGGTTAGGTTAACTACTCGTCTGTTAGCCCTCGATGGCATAAAAATGACGCTAAATATTCAATATAATCTCATTCGATATTTTCTGATAATGTTTCATTGACATTGATTGATTTTGTAAGAGCATTTTGTTCATTTCTTGTAAAATTGTTTTTTATGCAAATTACAAAAAAAATTGAGTCGGAGTTTTGACTCAACAGTTTGATGAATTCAGGTGCTGTAAAATAACCCCCATTTGACAGCTATTTCCTATTTCATTAAGTAACTGTAGAATGAATCATAGATACATTGTACGTGTTTGTGTGTGTTTTGAGGATCCCGAACTCTGTCACCTTCGCCAATCTACAAGGATCGTCATAAATTAAAGTATCTTTTTTTCATTTAATAACCCCAATTTTGTCAAGCTTAATCCTATTAGATATCTTATCAACGATTTATACTCCCTTGTATCAGATCCGTCCATTGTCACCTCCGTACAATACATCTCGGAGAGAGAAAAGATATTTTGAAAGTGATTTATCTTGAAGTAATGATTCTAATCATCAGAATAATTTATGTGAGAGATTCACTTTTGAAATCCATGATTTAAGTGTACAAAGGGATGGCCAGCCGTGTCAGGCTCATTGAAAGTGGAGTCAGTCAAAAGGTGAACACAAAAATTAAAGTCATTAAAGCTATTGATTTTCTTTTTTCAATGTTGATGCTTTTTTGAAGGATTGATGCACTGGAGATGTGTTTTGCTCCGAGTTTTAATTTACTTATTTTACATCGATTGCGAAACACGTTCTTATAAACACGTTAGGTAGATCACCTTCAAACTCCCTGGGTTGAACCAGTACTAAGCATATATGCTGATAAATTATTTTACACAAGAGCACCACATATTGCTCTGGCCCTCCGAACCTGGGTTCAATGCTCTACCACTAGGCCACATGATTATTCCACCGCCGACATTGTATCATATTAACACCACGTGTTCATATGGATGATCATGCGCACATCTCACTAAATGTATAGGAAATGCGTCAATTGGATCGCATTATGGCGGCCTTAAAAGTTATTTCTCCTTGTTTTATCTTTTATTTAAAAGGAACAATTGGTGTATCCTAATGCTCATTTTGAGAATGACATTATTGATATATTTGTAAGTATTTTCATGTTTAAATTATTAAATTAGAAAACAATAAATGGACAATATAAACATTATTTAAGAGGTCTACCTTGTCATTTTATCAACAGTACTTTCTATTTCATTTTGTCACAAATATTTACCATAACATTTAATATAAAAACAATGTATAGTCAAACCTGTCTTAAGCAGCCAGTGTGGAGAAGGAGTAAAAGTGGTCTTTTAAGACAGGCTTTTGTTAAATACAGGTTAATTTTCTCTGAAAGCACATGCATGGGAAATAAAAAAATGTGGCTGCTTAAGACAAGTGACTGCTTAACAGAGGTGACCACTTATACAGGTTTGACTGCATACACCTGTGTACGTATAACCATGTAAAACTAGGACCATTCCTAAGATGCATCCCTTCCCTAAATATAGAAAATGAAATTAAAGGTTTACATCTACACAAACCGCGGTATTTTATTTTAATATTTACACCATTTATAGACATATCCTTTAAGAGATGATACTAAATGAAAATATAATCAATCCATTTTTAAACATGTAAACTTGCATTTCTGTCATTACTTGTAACCCCACAAATAACTGTTGATGTGTGAGATTATATTTTCTTCTGTACTCTCATATTCCTGGTGCAGACAGATTTTTCATACTTACGGTGTGTTCGGTTATATGGCTGCAGTCAAAGAAAACACTCACGTCCCAACCCCAACCACCGGTGTCATATGGAACAACATTGTCCATAAACACTAGCAACTAATACATATGAGTGAGTGGTACTGAGCCGGTCCCGGCTAGCTCAGGCGTTAACGCGTCTAACTGTCGTGAGTTCGAATCCCCGCTCGGCCACAGTCTCTGTGGTGATTAATCATGAACTCTCTTATACGGCCATGCACTGTATCTCCCACCTCTGAATATACTGGGGAAGTAGTCAGTGACTTGCAGAGGTAACTTGATGTGTCCAGTACTGGTTATCAGCCTTGACGATCTCGGGAACAAACCGATGATTAGAACTCACACCACTATTATCTCCCTTGAGTACTTGAAGTATTCCTGACCTACAGATGAAGGAGATAGAAATAAAACTTTAATTCTATTTTTCATCTTTTTTCAAGGCTTTGTACTGCAGTGATTTATTTTTCCTAGCCTGAGTTAAATAGTCAGTATTTTAGAAATCACCACTGAAAATTTGATGTTGATACCAGCTTTCTGGACAATTCTGTGTCATTTCAAAATTGTTAGTTCGAACCGCATCTAGGGCGAGTAGTTGACATATTATTACTCTGGAAATTGATAGGTCTCACAAAAGCATTGAATTAAAAAAATCCCAACCTAGTCAAGGTATGCTTTTTTCCGTTATAATTGCATATCTTGAACCAGTGACGAATTTGAGCCCAGACACATGCTGCAGCTTTTGTTTTGTCACTGTTTTTTTGTAAAAAATGTTTCAATGGAGCCCTATGGGAAATGTAATAGTGGTGTAAGACGATCAACGTAATATTACTGTAATATTGTTGAAAAAAAGGCGGAGAAAGTATTACACCCTGCCACTTCCTATAGCTTTTATTAAACACACACAACTTGCTCCCCGCTAATGGCCAATTACACATAAACATTGACGTAAAAGTGTTATTTAACGTTATTATATTTCCAACTAAAGTAAAATACGTTATTATGCTCTCAGAGGGATGCATTATCTTCACTCACTGAGGATTTATAACACGTCCTTAATAATACACTGGGCGCTGGAATCTGCCTTGCAAACGTGTTAAACCCGTAATTTAAATAGAATTATTTACAGTATTAAATATTATACCAAGTTTTATTTCTTGTAATATAAAGTGAGATTATGAATGGTTAATGTGTTTTGTGTTTAGAAATTTCTATGTTTTTATGGATATGCACTTACACATTATATAAGGTGTGTGTCTGTGTATGTTTATCAGGCAATCACGGCTATATTTCCTAATATTGCTGATGAAAATGTAATTATAGAAAATATAAGAATGTGTGCACGACTATGACATTGTGTTGATAGGTGGATGGTGTTTAAAATAACAGGAAAGTTATTACTACTACTACTACTACTACTACTACTACTACTACTACTACTACTACTACTACTACTACTACTACTACTACTAATAATAATAATAATAATAATAATAATACTACTATCACCACTACTAAAACTACTACTTCACTACTATAACTACTACTACTATTACTACTACTACTACTACTGCTGCTGTTACTACATCTCTACTACTGCTACTACTACTACTGCTGTTACTACTACTACTACTACTACTACTACTACTACTACTAATAATAATAATAATAATAATAATAATTCTTCTAATTTTACTATTATTATTACTTCTACTACTACTGCTGCTGCTGCTGCTACTGCTACTGCTACTGCTACTGCTACTGCTACAGCTACAGCTACTGCTACTGCTACTGCTACTACTACTTCTACTACTACTACTAATAATAATAATTATACTAATACTGGCAAACATGAATAAGCTAAAAAGAAACTGAAAAGAGAAAAGTAGAGACAGAAAATGGATATATTGAGAATAAGCACACATGAACTATGTAACGCAAGATAAAGCCCTAAAAGTAGCTTATTTAACGAGCTACCCCAGCCAGGCGCATAACAGTAATGGATGATAAAAGATTGAATAAAAAAGCGACAACATCTACATTACAAGTGATATTATACGTTCGTGATATGTGTCATTTGAAAACCCGGTGATACAAGATCCCTCATGACATCGCATTGTGTATTTCTGTAGTTTTGTCACTATTGACACTGGACTGTTATCTCGTATCTGTAACTTCACATCGCTGAAATTTGTGACATTTTTTTTATTTACTAAAATATCACATTTCGACCCACTCTCATGTTTGATTATTTGTTTTGGAATGTCAAAATTAATCAAACAATACATTGATGATTACTCAAATGACTTTGCGTGATGTGTTAAAATCTCATATATCGACCATAAATCTTTCGTTTTTTATTGCATTTTATATCTATACCAATTGCGTTTTATCACCACAAAAACTTAAGTTACACTCGACACAAGCTTGGTAAAATTCTGTAAAGTGTTTATTTCATGGTGAATATGGTCATATGTATTTAGTCTAACGTATATATATATATATATCAAGGCAGGCGTTGACAAATGGATTCTATAAGCCTGAAATATATAAAGTCTAAAGGTAACAAATTGTTTCTACAAGACCTGCATAATTATATTACGTCAAACGTTGACAAAATATGCTCTACAAAACATGCACATGTAATCCACAAACGTTAACAAATGTGATCTACAAGCTCTAAGTATATTAAGACAAACGTTGACAAATGTCCCCTACAAATCATAAATGTATCAAGCCAAACGTTGACAAATGTGATCTACAAATCATAAATATATCAAGCCAAACGTTGACAAATGTCCCCTACAAATCATAAATATATCAAGCCAAACGTTGACAAATGTGATCTACAAGCTCTAAGTATATTAAGCCAAACGTTGACAAATGTGCTCTACAAGCTCTAAGTATATTAAGACAAACGTTGACATATGTCCTTTACAAATCATAAATATATCAAGTCAATTGTTGACAAATGTCCCCTACAAATCATAAATATATCAAGTCAAACGTTGACAAATGTGATCTACAAGCTCTAAGTATATTAAGCCAAACGTTGACAAATATGATCTACAAACTCTTAGTATATTAAGCGAAACGTTGACAAATGTCCCCTACAAATCATAAATATATCAAGCCAAACGTTGACAAATGTGATCTACAAGCTCTAAGTATATTAAGCCAAACGTTGACAAATGTGCTCTACAAGCTGTATGTATATTAAGCCAAACGTTGACAAATGCCCCCTCCAATTCATAAATATATCAAGCCAAACGTTGACAAATGTGATCTACAAGCTCTAAGTATATTAAGCCAAACGTTGACAAATGTGCTCTACAAGCTCTAAGTATATTAAGACAAACGTTGACATATGTCCCCTACAAATCATAAATATATCAAGCCAAACGTTGACAAATGTGATCTACAAGCTCTAAGTATATCAAGACAAACGTTGACAAATGTGATCTACAAGCTCTAAGTATATTAAGACAAACGTTGACAAATGTCCCCTACAAATCATAAATATATCAAGCCAAACGTTGACAAATATGATCTACAAGCCCGCAATACATCAAGTCAAACGTTGCCAAATATGCCCTACAAGCCCTAAATATATTATGCCAAACGTTGACAAATGTACTCTTCAAGTCCTCTACATATTAAGTCAAACGTTGACAAATGTACCCTTCAAGTCCTCTACATATTAAGTCAAACGTTGACAAATGCTCTCTACAAGTCTTCAATATATTAAGCCAAACGTTGATAAATTTACTCTTCAAGTCCTCTACATATTAAGTCAAACGTTGACAAATAGGATCTACAAGACCTAAATATATTAAGCCAAAGTTGACAAATGTCCTCTTCAAGCCCTCTACATATTAAGTCCAACGAAAACATATGGGCTTTTCAAGACCTGTATTTATAAAACAAAACTTTGACAAATGGGCTCTACAAGACATGCACATATAAAGCCAAATTTTGACAAATAACCATAATAAGCCCGCTACATATATAAACAAACATTGACAACTGTACTCTTCAAACCCTCTACATATTACGTCAAACGAAAACATATGGGCTCTTCAAGACCTGTATATATGAAGCCAAACTTTGACAAATGGGCTCTACAAGACATGCGCATATAAAGCCAAATTTTGACAAATGGGCTTTATAAACCCGCCCAATATTAAACCAAACTTGACAAATGGGCTCTACAAGCCCTCTACGTATTTAACCAAACATTGACAAATGAGCTCTACAGGCCCTTTACATATTTAACAAAACATTGACAAATGGGCTTTACAAGCCCTCTACATATTAAGCCAAACGTTGAGAAACGGGCTCATCGACCAGACTGCTACATATTAAACAAAGCTTTGACCGATGTGCTCTTCACCACTCTTATTTTACATACATTGTCAACTCGGTCTTAATATGGCAGGCTGATGTTATTCTTACATTCATATTTCGTCTTTCGGTACTCAACCGAAATACGAAACTAACACTAGCCATAACCTCCTCAGTCTTCAATATTGAAGAGCTATATACTTAAATAACAAAACATGAAACACGAACATCAAACTAAATGCCGTCTTATGACTAAATAAACTTAGTTCCCTGTTTACACGGCCTGTATAAGAGGTCATTCTCCTTCCAACAGGAAGTAGATATTCCCTGGGTGGAGCTTTCAGGCGTTAGTCCAGAGGCGGATCCAGAATTTCATGCTAGAAAGGGGCTGATGTATGCGGGGTCCGGCTTGCTCCCCCGGGAAATTTTTAAAACAAAGACGATAAAATAAATAAATGATGCAATTTGAGAATATTTGTTTTACCTTTTTGAGCGGAAAATCGAAAAACCTGCGGCTAAAAAAATGGAGAATAAAATGAAGACACATTTGACGATGAAGTTGATTTCTGAAGTCCATTTTAAATCTCTAAAAATGTATGTTTTAAGGAAGATAGGACTGGGGGCACGCACAGGGTCCGCCCATCTCTAGATCCACCCATCGTACCCAGTTCATAGATATAATAGCCACACGCGCCAGACATAAGCACATTATGTCAGAAACGCAAGAAGAAAGTCAGTTTATTAAAGTCACTGATTGAATTTATGAAGACACAATCCAATGAAATGGAAACGATTTCGCACTGACTGTAGGTATTGTCTCAAGGGATGCTGTAATATTATAAACAAGAATGCTATTAATATAATTAAATTTACAAAATTAAAAAAAATGCAACAATATATCTATATAAATGTCCCAAAGGCATTTACTTTTGATTAGACAACAAGATGGTCGGCACAAGTCACGCCATTTTTTTATAGTCTTGATGATCTTCGACGCTTTCTTTTAGAAAAGACATGCGTCTGGACATTTTAACCTCATCCACACGGATCCTTAGTATTCTTGATAATCTTGGACGCTTAATTTTCTAAAAGACAAATTATTGACATACTGTGCAAATAAAAAACAGTTTAAAACATGAGGTACGATCTGATTGGCCGTGGCAATCACGCATTCATAACGGCATGTGTTTTAAAAGGATAAATAAATTATTAAGATAAAATCTTTAAAAGCATCTTAACTGAGATATTTGTCACATGAAAACATACATAGCAAAATAATAAAAACACAAACACTTCTAAATGATAGTCTAACGAAATAACAACTATGCTTGAACCTATGAAAGTCGCCAAGGCAGTCCGATTGTTTGTTTCAACCAATCAATTGTCTTGCTGTTTCTCTTTATGCAAAGGAAGCGTCGAAGATGATCATGATCAGATACTGATAATGTTTCTGATTGGTTGAAACAGACATTCGGACTACCTTCACCATATCCATAGATGCTAACATTTTTGTTTTTCAAAAGGCATAGTGCCACCATTGCAAAAAGGAAGTGCTTCCGTGGGGTAGTCGCATCATGGCGGTTGTAAATAATCCTCAATTCTTCTTCTTTAAAAATGCATTTTCCTATTTTTAATGCTCATTTTTTTATTTGAATGGCATTATTGATGTATTTTGAACATTTTGATAGCATCGTCATGTTTGAATTGTGAATTTAGAAAAAAAAATGATGCTTGGAAATTGGGGTATGAATTCATGATTTCGGAAGTCTACTTTCACTTTGTCACCAGTGTACACACTGAGCAGAAAAAAAATCTCTTATATGACACATGACCCCTACTTTTCTCATCATATTTTGATAGTGCAGAGGTTGACAAACAGTAAAATGTAGGTTTCACTTCTTTCATTTGGGACCCTCTATGAATGACAAGCCTTCAAACTTTTGTTATTTACTATAGAATAAAGAACAAAAATCAATGGTGGGGTTACACCTATAAGAGAGACTTGAGTGAAATGGGGGTGATTTTCCAAAATGTTAATTGTAGGTAAAATAACCTCTTTTTTACACTCTCATAGTATAAAATGACAAATTGGAGACATTTGCTTCATAAAAAACCACATTTTGGCAAGTGTATGCCTCAAATAAAGCATATATGTGCATATTTACATTGAAATTTCATGAAAAATCACAAAATTTTGAAGATTTTTTATTTTGGATGATTTAAATGTGCAATTTTTAGCATGTACATTGTATTGAATAATGTATTTTGGTAAGATAATGTCTTCAGTGTATCATGAGACTGTTTTGGTGTAAAAATTTTAATGGAATTAGGTAAAAAAAAATTTTTTTTGGTAAAATTAGTCAAACACATCAAAATTGCATGTCGGTCAACATCTCGCGCCTGTATATAATGATCATGTAAAAAGTGGTATTTTGACAAAAGTTTCAGTATTTAATGCCTGCAACTTGGCAGTATTACTTCAAATTGGTAGAACTTAGCAAAAATGAGGTAATTATGAAATTAAAAAAAAAAGAGTTTCCTTATAGGCATAGTGCCACCATTGCAAAAAGGAAGTGCTTCCTAGGGGTAGTCGCATCATGGCGGTTGTAAATAATCCTCAATTCTTCTTCTTTAAAAATGCATTTTCCTATTTTTAATGCTCATTTTTTTATTTGAATGGCATTATTGATGTATTTTGAACATTTTGATAGCATTGTCATGTTTGAATTGTGAATTTAGAAAAAAAAAATGATGCTTGGAAATTGGGGTATGAATTCATGATTTCGGAAGTCTACTTTCACTTTGTCACCAGTGTACACACTGAGCAGAAAAAAAATCTCTTATATGACACATGACCCCTACTTTTCTCATCATATTTTGATAGTGCAGAGGTTGACAAACAGTAAAATGTAGGTTTCACTTCTTTCATTTGGGACCCTCTATGAATGACAAGCCCTTCAAACTTTTGTTATTTACTATAGAATAAAGAACAAAAATCAATGGTGGGGTTACACCAAAAGAACATTTTTTTCTGCACAAAGTGTCAACATGTTTACACTATTTATAATAAGCGTTGAAGATGATCAAGACTATTCTATACACATATCCTTAATCGATCGAGTATCTTCCATCTAGCATTAATCATTATAATGGAATTAATATTCTTCATCAAATTCTGGCTGCAAATACATATTTTCTCATTTTTTAATTTGATTTGTAACAACTTTAATTAAATATTAGTCTCCAATAACACAATATTGAAGCGTATACTCTTTTTATATTTAAACCAATTAACAACATTTTTAATATTTTGATATGATGTTCAGTGTGGTTTAACGTGAATAATTTGTATTGTTTATATCCAACGAAGATTAAACATAAACTGCAGATTTCCAGTGACATTAAACAAGAGAAATAGACAATGCATATATCTAGTGGCGTCAAACACAAGAAATATATATTGCAAATATCTGGTGATGTTAAACACGAGAAATAAATACTTCATATATCTAGTAACGTTAATATATACTGCATATATCTAGTGGCGTCAAACACAAGAAATATATATTGCTTATATCCGGTGATGTTAAACACGAGAAATAAATACTTCATATAGCTAGTAACGTTAATATATACTGCATATATCTAGTGACGTCAAACACAGATATATATTGCATATATCTGGTGATGTTAAACACGAGAAATAAATACTTCATAATTATATCTAGTAACGGTAATATATACCGATATATCTAGTGGCGTCAAACACAAGAAATATATATTGCATATATCTGTTGATGTTAAACACGAGAAATACATACTTCATATATCTAGTAACGTTAATATATACTGCATATATCTAGTGGCGTTAATATATACTGCATATATCTAGTAACGTTAATATATACTGCATATATCTAGTGGCGTTAAGCACGGGAACTATTTACTGCATACATTAATCTAGTAACGTTAAACACAACTGAGCTAAAAATCATCCAACTATGTACCATGTCCATTACTATGTTCATTAGTTTGCTTTAATTATAACGCCCTGTGTATTTGTACTGTTCTACATAGCCTGTTGCAAAACGAGGATCACCGAGGCTTGTAAAATACTAGTACGTCAAACTGAGTATTGAATTTGCTGAAAATCTCTACTGGAACTCTGCAGTTCTATGGGTATCAAGGCTCTAGGTTCATTCTGCATATGCATTTGTTGTTTTTCTTTCAATATATATATATGTTATTTTGCTGTTATGACGTTTTTCAAGTGTATCGCGATTAAATCCAAACTGTTTCGTACAATACACATAATCATGCCCTTTGAAAGGAAACGGATACTGGAAGCAAATACAATTACATGCAATGCCACTTATTTGCCTTTATTGCTTTGTCGTCTGGTCCGAGTATTTTATTTTCTCCCCAATGTCATTCTATTGGTGGAGACATTTTAGAAAAGATCGTATGTTAGTCCATTAAAATGACGCTAAATATTCAATCAATCAATCAAACTTTTAGAAAAGCAAGCGTCTCGATGATCTAGGCTATATCATCCCATATCCGCGTCACCGGATGTCACTTGACTTGTTTAGTAGATTATCCCCAGTTTTTACCAATTCCTTCGCTAAATTAGACAGCATATAAACATTTGTCCGAGTGTTCAAAGGCGATCGTACAATGTCACCTACTTCTTATCGCTGGTTTCGGGTCCAGCCAGGTCCCAATACTTAAGAATGTTTTACCAGATTATTTCCTTGTGGTAGAACGGTTCCATTTGCTGAGGAAGTAAGCCAACATCTAAGTAAATACAATGTATAATGAAATGTTCTATGTTGGAAAAATATTTGCGTTTTTTTTTACTGAGAAAGTAGGACAACACCCAAGTATGGGTATAGATTTCTAAAATTATAGAATATAAACAGACTACAATAAGCTTCCTTCACCAATTAACTTGGTATCATACATAACCAGTAATGAGCTTAAATTGGCGGTAACCACCTATAAAACAAACAAAAATGACATCGGAATCATCAACAGCCATTTTCTAGGCAGTGAAGCTCTTTTTAATGATCGATTTGAAATCATTAAACTTACAAAGAAAAAAAGTAATGTATAAAAGTCTAAAATTTTGCAGATTTTGGCATTTTGTTTATTGCGTTTTCAGATTTAAAATGTATCAAACTAATTGTGTTCGTAAATGTTTCCACATTCCTAATAAATGGGAAAATCCTGGTAATGGGGGTAGATTATTTTAAACATTCACGTTAATGATTTATTTATTATCTTAGTAATTTTCAATTTTCCAGACAGACAGACAGACAGACAGACAGACAGACAGACAGACAGACAGACAGACAGACAGACAGACAGACAGACAGACAGACAGACCAGACCAGACCAGACCAGACCAGACCAGACCAGACCAGACCAGACCAGACCAGACCAGACCAGACCAGACCTGACCAGACCAGACCAGACCAGACCAGACCAGACCAGACCAGACCAGACCAGACCAGACCAGACAGACAGACGATATTAACATGAAAAACCTAAAAAGATTACATTCAGAAATGAAAAACAATACATACAAATAAAACAAGTTAAGCTGCGAACGTCGGTCAGATTTGTTGTTTGGGTAGTCACCTAGTCGAGGATGCCGGGCTATGCATCTGTACTAAATACACAAATACAGTCAAACCTGTGTAAGCGGTCACCTCTATTAAGCAGCCACCTGTCTTAAGCAGCCACATTTTCTACTTCCCATTTGTCTTTAAATTTCCCTTGACTGGCTGCTTAAGGCAGGTTTGGCTGTAGTCGCAAATAATTTTCTGTTATAAGCATTTGTTATCTTAAAATGGTGGTATCGTAACGATATAGTAATTTTTTTTAATTTTAAAACTATTACTTGAAAGATCAAATGTCAATTTAAAATAATTTCAATTAAAGTGAGTTTATCCGAATCTGCGAAATACCCAGGACAAGTGAGTTTCGTTTCATTTTGACAGAGTATCAAATTGACCAGAAGTACTGGCACCGAGCTACAGGTAGTCTGTTTCATCTAAAATCTTTAGATCGAACCGAGGGTCGAACACACTCAGTGGCGATATGCTAGCTTTAAAGTGAACCTCTAATAATGATCCCTCGTGACCAGGTGGTCAAAGGCGCCGTCAAGATCACTTACCTGTCACCGGTGATAACGGGGATACGAGCCCTTCTCAATCCAATAATTTTATGTGAGAAAGTTTACCAGTTACTTGCGGAAAGACAGTGGTTTTACTCAGATTCGTACCGCGGTCTTCATCCATCAATACAACTACTTGTCATACATTGTGTAAAGTGTAATAAAAATGATGTTAAACATTCGTTAAAAGTAAGCTATACTCGTTTAACGATAAATTTTCGTACCATATATTCAAATTGGGTGATTTAGCGAAATAACATCTGGATCAATTCAACGAAATCATATCTTTAGTGTTTCTAGAGTAATCCTATTTGATCATTTTATGCCAACATGATGGCGCCCAATTTTTTTCTATTATATTCCCGCCGAAAAGGATTGGCAGACGAAGTGATACTTATCATTCAAGTTTTACTATATCAGCTAAGATTTAGCAGTTTCAATGATTTTCATAAAGTTATTATTTTATAAACATTTAATTGGATTTTACTGAGTATTATATCAATAATTATATTACTTGTTTATGTTTTATTGCTCTGTTATCAACTTGTTTACAGCGTCCTCCGAGGTTGCCGGAGTGGCCATTTTATCATCAAACTTAACATGGGGATAAGCCTTACTGACATAATAAATAAGGGCACTGAAGTAAAATACTAGACATATATACTGTTCTTTTTATCTGAACTTATTTATTTTAGATCGATTGCTAAACAAGTTCTACAACTTATAGAAACCACGCTGGAATTCTTCCTGGATAGAATCAGTACTAAGCATTCGATGGTACAGCGTCTTGTTTAAGGGTACCACATATGGCAGTGGTGGATAATCGAACCTACGTCCCCCAAATCTTGATCCGATGCTATACCACTGGGCCAGGCGCTCCGCACATATATTGATCTTATTGCATATGTTGGTGTATATATATTGTTAATCTTGAAATCATATCAAAACATATCATGCCGCAGACACATGGTATGATACCCCACCCATTCACAGTATACTGGCAAAGAGCTGACTAGTCCAAGAAATACCATCTAAATGCTGAACGCAAAGCGAGGTAGCTTTTAGTTTCACTTTTCAAGTGTTTCATCGGACACCCAGCACAGGGTCCACCGTAACCGAGTGGTGTAAGACGCCGTCTCAAGATAACTTACATCTTATCGCTAAGGCCGTAGGTGCGAGAAGCGGCAGAACGGCAAACTCAGATTCATTCTGAGGTCTTCTTCTTCCAATAAAACTGGAAATGCCATGTACAACTTGAAGTGTTTCGTGACAAACCCAATTAAAAAAAATGAACACACGACCTTCCGCATTTATGGCATCTGTCACTATATACGATCGCTAGACGGTTGTACAAACATTTTGCACACTTTATATAAACTAAAAAAAAAGTGTTTTTTTTATATTGGATACATCATCTTCTCAGATGGTACGAAATCGGTACCGTGTGCTTTGTCAGAATACATTTGTGTCGGTTTGAAATTTAAATAGATTCTTCTTAGCACCATCGTGAATTGTATTGCATTTCATTTAATTTTGTATCTCCAAAATGGCTGTTCTATTACATTACGACCTCCGTTTATGAAAGCAATACACCATGCCATCGTTTTGACGAATTCTAATATTCCCAGTTACACTTGCTCCAAAGAAAACGTCAACGTTACCTTTTCAAGGACAACAAAGTTTTAATTAATGCATGAATTGCAAAGATATATATGTGACTTACACATGTATCGAATATCCGTGAAATATAACTCAGTGTTATATTGGTTTAGGTTAAATATGAGATTTAATTTGTACTGAAATTCTT
>CM055896.1:2032500-2155000 GCA_029582155.1 Panopea generosa
TGTACATTTTTTATTATATTATATACATTAACCATTATATTATGTAGATGTGTCATAATATAATGAAGAAAGCACATCATATAATGACCCATCTACATAATATAATGGTTAATGTTCATAATGTAACATGGAATGTACATCATATAATGATAAATGTACATAGCAAAAATTATAATGAAAAAAGCACACCATATAATGACACATCTACATAATACAATGGTTTATGTACATAATACAATAAAAAATGTACATCATATAATGACATGTCTACATAATATAATGTACATCATATAATGTTTCATCTACATAATATAATAATAAAAGCACATAATGTTATGACAAACCTACATAATATAATGGTTAATGTACATCATATAATAAAAAATGTACATAATATAATGATAAATGTACATAATATAATGAAAAATCACATAATATAATGACAAATCTACAGCATATAATGGCAAATCTACATAATATAATGAAGAAAGCACATCATATAATGATAATTCTACCTAATATAATGACAAATCTCAGCATATAATGACAAATCTACAGTATATAATGACAAATCTACAAAATATAATGAAGAAAGCACATCATATAATGACACATCTACATAATATAATGGTAAATGTACATAATATAATAAAAATGTACATAATATAATGATAAATGTATATAATATAATGAAAAATCACATAATATATAATATAATGAAGAAAGTACATCATATAATGATAATTCTACCTAATATAATGACAATCTACACAATATAAAAGTAAATCTACATCGTATGATAAAGAATGCACAGCCTATAAAGACAAGTCTACATAATATAATGAAGAAAGCACATATTATAAAGGAAAATGTACGGCATATGCCAAAATTGAAGCACAGAAGACAGCGCCGGCTTTCCATAGGTACCTCTAAGGGTTACACGACGTTAACGTTAAAATTGTGTAAAACATTGACGTTATTCTATTCATGTCTTGAGTTCCGTATCACTTTATTTACAAGAAAACAGCCTAATATCGGAATATCGGTCGGAATATCGGTATATCGGTTACTTCAATGGAATCATGATACTTTGTTGATGTTAAATCTATAAAAAAAAATGATATTCTTTTATCTACGTGAACTATTAAAATGCATTATACCATGTGCATTAAAAGCGGCGTCCATAAGTTTTTCGCCGTATTAAAACAACGTCAATTTGGCGTTGTTAATATTTTATAGAGAACATCGGAGATGCTCGATACGAGGTGTAAATTTTTTATAATTTCCCATTTTTTCAAAAATAATTTCGGATATCATCAGACACTAAATTTACTCGTAAATATAATTTTCTAAAGACAATGTTCTGTGTTAAAACGATTTGGTAAACTTTATATGATCAGAATATGATGACAGGCGTTATTTTTTGATAAAAATGCCGAGGTGCGGCAAATGGCAGAGGACATTTTAAATACGAAATCTCAACCATTCAGAACAGAGTGAATATATTCCTTTCAACATACGCATGTTCCACTGAAATTTTACTTTTGTATGATATGATTTTAAAATTAATAATTATGTTCGCGAGGGTTCTAAAATAATTAAATTTATTAAAAGTGTTTCAATTAATTCTTTCCAATAACGTTGGCGGACAACACATTTTAGGTTATTGCGAATTTTAAAGAATACTTTTATTTACAAGACTTACGAATGGTCTCTGCTAAAATGTTCGTAAAATTACGAACGTCAGAGAAACGGGCTCCTGCTCATGTGAATCGTCTTTCTTTTACTAATCACCGTGGCAATTGTTGCTACTTGTACTAATCATAATACAATAATGATTGCTCTGCTGCTGCTGCTATTGCTGCTGCTATTGCTGATGCTGTTGCAACTACAACTGCTACTACTGCTGCTGCAACTGTTAATGCTACAATTGCTGCTACTGCTATTGGTGCCGCTGCCGCTGATGCTACTGCAACTGTTACTGCTGCTGCTATTGCTACTGCTAATACTAATTCTACTTTTGCTGCTACTGTTGTTGCTTCTACTACTACTACTACTACTACTACTACTACTACTACTACTACTGCTTCTGTTGCTGCTTCTACTACTACTACTACTACTACTACTGCTGCTGCTACTACTACTACTACTACTACTACTACTACTACTACTACTACTACTACTACTACTACTTCTACTACTACTTCTACTACAACTACTACTACTACTACTACTACTACTACTACTACTACTGCTTCTACTACAACTGCTTCTACTACTACTACTACTACTACTACTACTACTACTACTACTACTACTACTACTACTGCTACTACTACTACTACTACTACTACTACTACTACTACTACTACTACTTCTACTACTACTACTACTACTACTACTGCTGCTGCTACTACTACTACTACTACTACTACTACTACTACTACTACTACTACTACTACTACTACTACTTCTACTACTACTTCTACTACTTCTACTACTACTACTACTACTACTACTACTTCTACTACAACTACTTCTACTACTACTACTACTACTACTACTACTACTTCTACTACTACTACTACTACTACTACTACTACTACTACTACTACTACTACTACTACTACTACAACTACTACAACTACTACTACTACTACTACTACTACTACTACTCCTACTACTACTACTAGTTTACTTTAAACTTGTTTCTTTTACAACTTAGGCAAATCACGCTTGAAGTTTTCTTGGATAGAATCAGTACTAAGCATAATGCGAAAAAGGGGCACTACCGGTTTTGAACAGTTAAATCGCCACCTGAAAGAGTTATCGCCCTTAACACAAATAACTATGACCACGGTCAGTTTGATAATCATTTATAATGAAATTATGTTATTGTCTAAACTCTTTATGCTGAACAAGGAGGCCAGTATGGCGAAATGAATTTATTCTACTATTTTTTCTGATGGGATAATATACTAAAATAAACTATTGCATTGAAACGTACAACATTAGTAATCAAAGTATCTTAAGTACTGAAACATGGGAACACAATGGTTAAGAAGAAATGAAATGATAATGTTTGTGTCGGATACACTTCGGAATAGTATTAGTATATACACCGGCTGATAGAAAGTGATTAAGCAGAGGTTACGTTTTAACCCGTTGTTTGCTGTAAGGGTGCAAAAATACATAAGACAGGATAATATCTTATTTTAACCAACTTCTATTTAAAATGTTAAATGTTAAAATAATATTTCACAGTTCAGTTTTCAAGATAATATATATCTGTTTTGCAAAGTACGTTCAATCTATAAGTTAAATACTATTTTTTCAAATACAGTTCAATCTTCAAAATGATCTGCATAGGTTTACATAGTCTAAGTTAAAATAATCTCCAAGGTGATCTAAATGTTATATTTAAAGAAAAAAGGTTCATTATTAAAATTGAATTATTCATTTTTAAAAAAAAAGTATTAAAAAAGTTCAATTATTTATTGGAAAAAAGCATTAATCAAAGAAATATACGTAAAGTTTCATTTTTGAGATGACCCGGATTATTATACGTAATAAAAGGGGTCCATTTTTTTTTATTTAAATGATATATTTCAAAAGAATGTTCAATCAATCTCTAACATTATCTGGATGTACTTATATTTCTCCATGAAATAGTCCAACAATATCTCCAAGCTGACGTATGATTTTTAAATACAAAATTGATTATCCAAATTGAATGACGTAAGAGAGTTGAATTTTGGCGCTCATAATGAGCGTTAGCTCAGAGTCAATCTAATATATATATAATTTGTATTCCTTTTACATGAGAATTACATCGAAGCAGAAAAGCAATTTCGTGATATGACTGAAAAATTGTTGAAAGCGACGCTAAACACAATACAACAACAACACCAACACCAACACCACCACCACCACCACCACCACCAACAACAACAACAACAACAACAACAACAACAACAACAACAACAACAACAACAACAACAACAACTTTTCAAAAGAATTATTGAGTGGTCTGTTTAATATCTATCTATTTCAAGGTTTTACTTCACCTAAATATTATGTTAATACTGGGTCTGAGATTATAAATTTCACAGTTTATATGTTTGGTTAATAAATCAATAAGGCACTGACGCACATTCAGCGAACATTCATCAAACAATGGTGTTTAACAGCATTTGACAACTAAAGAAATCGCTTCAATTTTCAAATGTGTGCCTCTTTTATGTGTTAGAACAGCCTCCAAAATAATTTAATCATTAAGTTCGTTCTTTATTATTAAGACATTCGTCATCACTGCACATGCGTGAATGACTTTGCACAGACTCTGCCCTTGATTTAATTCTGAACGAGTCATGTACTACATGTTACTACAAAGCCGCGCGAGCTATACTTAGAAACGGCCGTAGCAACGGATGGGCTTTCAAACATCAATCATCTCTGCTTTCATTGTAGCTCCGCCCGGAATTACATTAACTGTTAGTCAAATGACGTTTAACACTAAGCCAGTTAGTGTTCATTAACGCTCCCTTTGGGTTTATTAATTGATAATTTTTAAGTTAATGAACACTATTACATATATACTAGTGTTCGACTAAACGACGTCCAAAGTTCGACGGTACACACAATCTTGGCAGCGCACTGACACAGTCATGATACTATGTCGTATAACTGCAAAGCCAAACATATGTTTTTAGAAACCTATCAAGTTGCCTTCTTTTTTTGAAAGTTTTGGGATTTCGAGTCGACTGGGTCCATGCTCATTAACACGAAATGACGTTGGTACTGCTGTGTGGCCCGGAACTTGGCGTCCGTACCGTGAAGTCGATCCAGAACGCCAAGTACCCCAAAATTCTGGTTAAATCTGAAAAATATAAACACAACTCTGTGATCGTCCTTAATTCATTTTAAGTCATTAATTGAAATGACAGACGAATAAATTATTTTCATACATAAACAAAAGATAACCAACAGAACAGACAAACGCAGGAATATCATTTCACTTGCTACAGAATAAACGAAAGCGCTGTACCACAAAGTTTGGAAGTATCGTTTAGTTCTATATATATCTTGTACCAAATCTCTGATTTCTCACACCTTGGACAATGAAATAGTCATTCAAATTGCATGTATTTAATTTAATGTCTTAGTTTTTCCTTTCAATCATTTATAGCGTCTCCTTCATGTTTTGTATCATTTTAAGTTCACTGTTAATTATGTCATATCAGTTGGCAATTATTTTTTTAAAATTGGTGTTAACGCCATTTTCAACACATTTCAGGCTAGGCCAATATATGGCATATCCAGTTTTATTGGTGGAGGAAAGCCTCAGAATGAATCTGAGTAGAATCTCCGTCCTTCCGCAAGTAACCGGCAAACTTTCTCACATAAAGATTTCTGAGCGAGCGGACTCGAACCAACGACCTTAGCGGTAAGTGATCTTGTGACGGCGCCTTAGGCCACTCGGCAACGGAGGACCTATTTACACATTATTGTATGTCATACCCAATCTTTTGATATATCACACATGTTTACATAAAATTACATATTCTACGTACTTTAAGTGATGGAAGTCGTGGGCTTCTGGTGAGGGTAACAGGGGCAAGTGATACCCGCTGTGGAAAACAGTGGTAATCGTCAGAGCCAGACAGAACCATAGCCAGGATGTGGCCAAGTGGGAGCCCATGAGTAGCGGCCCAAGGACCGGGGGTAATATGTTACACATTAAATGCTCCAGAGGATGGGCATATAACGCGGCGATACCGATTGGTGCCGTCCATTCGTGGTGCGTCTTGTGAATACGTCTGTATAGCCCGGGATGGTGAAGTAGTCTATCAACAAATTGGATATAAATACATATAATGCCATGTATGGAACATGTTAAGAATTAGTTAGGGTTGGTGCTGTTCATATATAAAATATAAAAACATATAATTCCATGGTAGGGTTGAGCCCAGTTGTTGGAATATGTAGAAAAAAGGGCTTTTTGGGGATACGGACATCTCGCACAGAGAAAAAAAACGTTGTATAATGATAGTGCACCGTGAAAGTCTTGACACAAGTCTATCCTTTTGTAATAATGCCGCATAGGTACATGCTTATTCCGACTTATGTTTAAAGGCATAGTACCACTGTTGGAAACAGGAAATGATTCCGTGGGGGTAGTCGTATAATGGCGGATATAAATAATCGTTGTTTCTTCTTCTTTAAAAATGTATTTTCCTTATTTCAATGCTCATATTTTTTATTTGAATGGCATTATTAGTATAGTATATATATATATATATTACGCATCATATCGTGTTTACACAGCGGCGGCATTCTAGCATAACAAATTTCATGATTCAAACTGAAACTAACCAAGTCCAAACACCCTCCACCTGATCAAATACAAGTCAAGATGTCCAACCCATTTTAATTCTAATTTACACTTGACTGACCAGTCCTAGAATTATCATGACCATACAAATGTCAACAGAACGGAAATAAAAATAATAATGACTTTATCTAACAGTGGAACTCAGTTGGACTAAGTCTAATCTTCCCCGAGGTCCTCAACAACAAATATTAAACAGGAACATGTGCTTAACATAACAAGTACTACAAATGACTATCATAATTATATACTGATTTCGAAGGACAATATTGAAATGCTGAATATCTATATGATCCAACGGGTTTATAAATATGTCCTTTATATAGCATGTGAGTAGTCATGAATCCTTAACTGGATCCTACTCATATAAAGCTATCACTTCATGTATGTAAATTTGTCCACCCTGTCCAGATGTGTTGCATATAATTCCATAGTATATAAGTCATGGTCGACACCAAATTTATTGGTTTGGCAGAGGCCTTGATATTGTACCTATGGTTTGCATTGTAGCTAGGCGCACTCGCCGTAGTCTGGTCTGTACATTTATGTCTTGGTTATTCACAAATACTTATCTCCATATATATATCATGCATTGTGAATGAGCATCTGAAAAGATCCCAAAAATCGTAAATTCCGTTATTGTGAATTTAATTATCTTCCTTTATGAAATTAAATATATCTGAATTTCTGTATGATCCAACGGGTTTATAAATATGTCCTTTATATAGCATGTGAGTAGTCATGAATCCTTAACTGGATCCTACTCATATAAAGCTATCACTTCATGTATGTAAATTTGTCCACCCTGTCCAGATGTGTTGCATATAATTCCATAGTATATAAGTCATGGTCGACACCAAATTTATTGGTTTGGCAGAGGCCTTGATATTGTACCTATGGTTTGCATTGTAGCTAGGCGCACTCGCCGTAGTCTGGTCTGTACATTTATGTCTTGGTTATTCACAAATAATTATCTCCATATATATATATATATATATATATATCATGCATGATGAATGAGCATCTGAAAATATCCCAAAAATCGTAAATTCCGTTGTTGTGAATTTAATTATCTCCCTTTATATATATAAACATGATTGGTAAGCTGTTATATATTAAGCTGTTTCACTAAAGATATTTATTTTTGAACTATAAAAACTATCATAATGATTATGATGTCGGGTATGGAATTCCAAATTAGAGCTCCTGAAAAAGATTATTTTTCTATATGAATAAGTTTGGCTTCGAGATATACAATTTTTTTTATGAAGTTGAGCTCAAATGTATGTCATGTGTCTACTTAAATGAGCTGTTGAAGTTAAATTAGTGAAATTCCATTCATTATTTTGTAAATCAGAATTTCCATTTGCTATTTTACTCTACCAGGAAATTGCATCCATACAAATTCGGAAAGTTCACTAAAATGTGAGTCATTGTTTGTGTCCAAGAAACAGACGGTAAGGTGCAAGGTTCAAAGAAGGTAAAAGCCACTATGAACACTGAATATTTAAAACAGGACCATTTATCGAATATAGATCACCTAATTTGAGCAAAAATAAAGATTTGATGACTAATTCATGGTTAACATATTGTAACTTGTTCAAAATATATGCAATGTAACCGAAAGATTGTTTTTGTGAAAAAAGTATCCAAATTTTGGGGCTGCAGCGATGTCTACGCTATAAAGCAGTACCCCCTAATGATCAAATGTACTTTTTCGATAAAGTTGACATGCTAACCTTTATATCTCCAAATCTATTGCAACCCCATTTTTTTCACAGAGCAAATTATCAGCTTTTGCATTATTCGCATTTTTATAAAGAAAAACTAGATATTTGTAATTTTGAGACACGCCCTTACCGGAACATGCTCTTAATTAATGAACGTGCAAGAATGTGCACACGGTAAATGTTTAAAACCAACAGCAACATCAACAAAAATAGAAAATGTTTTCAAATTAATGCAAATCTAGACAAAGAACATGTATTAATTGATTGTGTAAGACAACAGGCAGTGTGACTCCTAAACGACACACTAACATTTGAGGTTTCACATATAAGAGGAAACAAAGTAAGACATGTGAAACAAAACACCCTAAAAAAATTAATTAAACAATCTTAAACCCACCTGTGAGAGTAATAAAATAGCGTTTCTTCGATGATAGAGAAAATGAAGATTTCAAACACGACCGTGTGAAACATGGGTAAATCTCCCGCCACACGGCAACCTCGCCATTTCATCAGCCAGCTGCCGCAGAACGTGAATGGAAGTCCAACAGCCAGCTGGTTAAATAGCACCAGCTTTACTGCCTTCAACAGATTTGGCCACTCAACCTTAAACAACACAACAAACAATATATGATCACATAATTAACGGTGCAAGTGTAATAAACCCATGACATATTTTTGATATTAACCTAGTGTGATATCACTTCCGATTCATATATTCGGGAAAGCTGAAACGTAGTTCGGCATATTACGTACGAAAGCCGAGTTATACCGAAAACACCGAACGATGAATCGGAAGTGATATTACACTAGGTTTAATATCAAAAACATATCATGGGTTTGAATACTCCGGAGGGTGGAAAGCATTTGACCTGAACATTGGTACATATACGACCTGTAAATTTCAAAACATAGGTACAAATTCTACATTGCAGCCTAAAAAATGTGTTGGGGGTCAAAACTTACCTAGGGGTTGAAACCCTACATTCAAACAAATTATATAGGGGTTAAAACTTTACATTTTTAAAAATCTAAATAAAATTTACACAATTGCATAAGCTCTTGGATTTCATCAAGAATAAACGCCAAGAGATTCCTAGCCTAGAGTTCCTAGGCAGGAGTGGGTTGAACACCGGATTGAACAAGGGGTCAAAAGTCTACATTATGTGTTCAGAAAGGAGGATCAAAACCATTATGCAAAAAAGGGGTCAAAACTCTACATCATGTGTCCAAAACGCAGGATCAATATAAATATATTGAGACTTTAATCACGCATATGAAGAATAATACATATGACAAAATCCTGATGCGACATGATGCTGTTCTAGTGGCTTTTCTTACAACAAACAAAACATTGATGCTGATTTCCATACAACCAACGTTCATCGACGACACAGTTAACATTTCTGTAGTCCGAGTGAAAAAGTTATAGATGACTTGCAGATCAAATGATCGCAGTGTCAAACATATAAAAATGACAAACAAAATATAAAATTATATCGCTCACCAAAACACATGCTAAATGTAAGCAATCAGTTTTTACATATTCAAAACCTTTAACACTAGCTTTAATTAAGTTATGCATAATTTATTTTTTCAAATATTTTTTTTTATATATATTGTTATGCTCACAAAATGTATTTTCGAACTTTTGTTTACACAAACTTTTTGTCTAAAAGAGGTTATTCTTACACATAGTCAATGATTCCGTTTGGTCGATAAAACAGGCTAAATATTATCTGGAATAATGTTAAATTCACCCCCACCCCCTAACCCCTCCCCAATCACTCCCATTAATTGATATGGTGATGCACTTTTAAAATATCATTCTTTACACAGAACGAGTAGTGTTTATTCGTTTTATTTTGAATCAATGTATAATTTTGCAATTAATAATTATAAAACCCCTTTTTTTATTTATCACCTTGTGATGAATAAAACAAAAGTCCAAATTTATTGACCAGTATATTGTATCGGCTTTACCTGTACATTGTGTTGTATTTTGTATTTCTTGGCAAACTGTGGACGTCCAGTGGAATCCAAGATGAAAAAGAATAGGTTAACTAACCAGAAATAACCAGTAGTTACGAGGAATGATCCTAGAAATAAAAGACATGAAAATATTACGGAAAGAAGAAAAAGAAAATATGTTTTATTTGCTCAAAGTATAAATAGTTTCTCAACAAAATACAATGTTGTAATAACATACAGATAGTTAAACACAAACACATAAGTTAAGTTACTAAAATGTACATGGTTATTCATTTAAACGCACAATTACACACACGAACGCACGCACGCGAGCACACAACACACGCATACGTCAATATTGAACAGTCCGCAGCTAGATCAATTACATACCGAGGCACATGAACATAATGTCGTTCTGGTAGAACCAATCCCTGTGTATAGAACACCAGCACTTCTGGCAGGCACAGCCAATCGCAGTCCAGAGTTCATTTATTGACCTACAATTGCATTGGTCATATGTTGACATCACAGATAATTTGTCGTGATAAAACAATACTGTGGTATTTTTATTTCAATAAGAAGCTCGTGGTTTTGATATGTGATATACAGAATTTGATTTTTCACTGAGTTTTGGACAATAGTGTTACATTTGATCTCTTTAGGAAATTTGATAGTGGATTGAGACAATGCCATCATTATCAACATCGCCATTATCATCGCCATCATTATCATCATCGTCATTTTTCCTACCATGTGTTAAATGGTCAATACTTTAGAAACAACCACTGCAAAGGACTTGGTTCACACAGCTGGCTAGAAATCTGGTATCAACATCAAATTTGCAGTGGTTATTTCTTCCAGATTTCTAACCAATTCTGTGTTGTTTTAGAATTGATGGTTCGAATAGCACTGTGGGCATATTATTACTCTGGAAATCGATAAGGTATCACAAAACCATTTAATTAAAAGAAAATATCAAGATATAATTTTCACTGTGTTTTGGGCAAAAATTTTACAATGGAGTCCTATATAATAGTGGTGTGAGACGAATAGTAGTACGAGACATCGTCATTGTCATCGTTATAATTCATCGTCATCCTTGTCGTCATCGTCTCAATTTTGCAATACGTTAGAAATTGTTCGTTATGCAAAGACGGCTTTTAATGTGTTTATTTTACTATTTAAATACCTTTTACGCTTATTGCAAAATCAAATCAGTGTTTACATGCTATAACTATAGACTATATTATAGACTATATTTTTTTGTATAATTTAAAAGCTATATTGTCTGAAAGAGTAGTAACAAATGGTTAAATATATTACCACTGGAATGAGTTGGTTACAACCGCAAACATCACTAAGAATGGCCCCAGGATCGGTATGTATTTCTTTGTGGAGCCCAACAGTTGCTTCGTGTTTTTATTTTCAAATTCTTCAATAGGAGCATCTTCGGACGGCTGAGCAAAGTCTCCTGGAGAAGTTTCAATGTTGTCTCTCATTCTTCACCTTCCAGTAAATACAAATAGTCGAATTCCAAATACAAATACAAATACAAATACATTTGTATAGCGCAAAAATGTATCGTAAGCACAATACTCTGTTGCGCTTCACACGGTTGCATAAAATAATATACACAGTCCTACAATAATTATGCACATAAAAACTTCACAGTCGTACGTATCATTTAGTTATAAAACAATGACAATGTTACCGTCACAAAAAGGTGTGCAACTATGTGGTAAGATGTATATGGATAAATCGAACATCAATATCAAGACAGCAACGGAAAAGACAACAATTAAGAGAAGTAACTACTGTATGGTTTGCTAAAACGAAACAGTCGATGAACACAAACTCATTTTACTGGTCAATCACTTTGGAACACTGGTTGGTTCATTACTTAAAGGAGCAAGAAATTGTTCTATTTGATACATATTTAAAAGCTTGCTCTCTAAATGTTCCTCAGATTGTCTACTTGCGCCTGGGAGTGCGCCAATGAACCCATGTATTTTGCCAGTGGGTGTATCTGTGTGTGCCGTGAAGGCGAACCAGCTTCGCCGTTTCGCCCGAACGATACCAGAAATCGACCAAACTTGCAAAACAAAATGTTAAACAACTCGTACAGGCGTTCTATTTGACACACAGTTCAAAAAGTTTTTTTTGCAAGGTTGTGTATTTTTGTGTGCCGTGAAGGTTGTTGACCAACTTCGCTCCAGCGCTGCAAGAAATAGGTCACCCTGTCTGAACACAAAATGTTAAACAACTCATACAGGCGTTCAATTTGACACACAGTTCAAAAAGGTTTTTTTGCAAAGTTGTGTATTTTTATGTGCCGTGAAGGTTGACGAGTTTTGCTCCAGCGCTGCAAGAAATAGGTCACCCTGTCTGAACATAAAATGTAAAACAACTCGTACAGGCGTTCTATTTGACACACAGTTAAACACTATGCTAGATATATGTGAATATAAATATATGTGCATATGGAGACACTTCTCAATATTCGATTAAGTGTGCCGGGCCCAGTTAGCTCAGTCGGTGACCCGTCTGATGGTCAATCCATGGATCGCTATTTCGAATCCCTGCACGGCCAAGTCTTTGTGATGATTAATATACAACATTGCGCCACACTATCATTTGTATCTCACCGCTGATACAAGTGGTAAAGTTATCAGGTGCTTGTGGAGACAGATGTATCTGAGTACTGATTGACCTTTTATGATCCCAGGAAAGAGTAGTTAGATACCTAACTGATCGTCTGTTAGCCCTCACTGGATTAAAAAGACGCTGAATATTCAATAAATCAATATATATGTATATACATATATGTGTTTATGTATATATGTGTATATATACAAGGTGTGTGTGTGTGTGTGTTGCTATTGGTTTGCTGCTTCATGTGAAAAAAATAATAGACAATTAATTATATAATTATTATTGTTGAAATATATTTTCTTTGCATAAAATCGAATATGGTGTTTGTTATTTAACGAGTTCAAACATTATTGTTTATACGAGACATTAAATTTAAACATACTTAAACTTATCAATTTAAGGTTATAATTGTAGAATATAACATCATAATTATGTGATAATTGATGAAACTTTTTAAATGATATACATGCCATTTCTTATAGAAAAAGAAAAAAATCATAAAACTACTTATATACAATTGTCATTTAAATAGCAATGCTGGGAAAGCCACATTTGAGCACGTTGATTGGTCAGTTGTTTCAACCGGAAGTTTTAATGGCGTTCCATTGCTTTGAATTGTGGGACAGGCATAGAATTCCCTTCTTTGTCATTGGGAGTTAATATTCCTGATTCGGGAGATAAATATATATCTGTTTTTTTTGTTAATGTGTACTGTATATCAAAGGCATACAACGTTACAATAATTTAGAAGTGGTAATGATGATAAAAGTCTGCCGTCCTCTAAGTGTTAGTTCCTTCAGGGATGGTATTCACCATCCGTTCTTAAGACTACTCTTAGACTAATGAATATTTCGAATAACACACTAAGAGACCATCGTTTGAGGCCAATATTTGCAAGCATGAATGAACACATAACATATAGTCAAATAAACTCTTTTATTCTATCAGACATAGTAAACCAAATATCTAAGGTTGAATTTTCGGTTTTCATGCTTAAGCCAAAGAATATTTTCTAGAATGGTTGGTGAATACGGCCCAAGGTCTTCTTGCGAATTTGTTTACCAATGCCTATATTTTACCTGAACTTAATGTGTTATGTTATTTGGGAAAATGTGATTAATCTTTAGAAAACAAATTTGTAAGGTTTCGAAAAAGGTCACAAGATCTATTCTTGATCAAACGTTTGATACACTATCAGCTGAGTTGTTTGCAGAATATGGGATTACTTTTCCTGAAAGGGTCAAGTTTTTATATTTAATGCATTACATAACATAGCTCCGTTGCATCTTAACCCTAACCCTAGCGTCCTAACCCTAACCCTAGCGTCCTAACCCTAACCCTAACACTAGGGGTTCATTTATTTTAAATACTGACATTCAAGATCTTCATCTAAATGTATTTACTTCCCGACCAAATTATGAATTATTCATCATATCCTTTACATAGGCCTTTTCAGTATCAATACTTTGAAAAAGTGTTTCTTCAAAGGTTAAAAATGCCAAATTCAGTGCAATGAATAGATACTTTATGCATAATGTCAAAGTAAGATTAGGTATCTATAGCGGAAAATTATTTTTACCTTTTCAACTGCATTATCCAAAAATAAACACGTTCATATAAATATCCCCATTTACAAGTTAGTGTTTGCAAGTAAATATACAACGCTTTGCTATCAATACCAAAACTAACGTTGCGTAAAAATAATTGAAGCATAAATAATTAACGTTCACGTGTTCTGCTATACTGGTGAATTAAACTGAATGTAAGTAGGCGACTATTAACCTTAAATGTCTGGTTCTTATTAGTGTTGATGTGATAATTATTAGTCAATAAGTAATTAACGTAATAAGAATGACCTATAAGTGTATAAAACTACTTGAAACGAGCACAATTGTGCGACCTCTAGTCAAACGATATTATAACTCTCCTACTTGGTCAATACCTAACATTATACATATACAGTGTACAGTTTATAGATTTATCGAAGCCAAATATGGCCCATGAACATTCATACAATAATATACAATTGAATAGTATATGTATAGATGGCAGACATTTTATTTAAGCAAAACACACACATAAACATTGTTGGTTTTTAAATTTATGTTCTTCATTTCACTTTCTTATTAACTAAGAATATAAACATAAACAAGACGGCCAAGATGGCCCTATATCGCTCACTTGACTGACATTGAGTCACCCAACATAAGTAGATTTTATAATACATGTACACTAAAAATTCCAGAAAGACGAGATGGGCAAGTAGTTAGAATTTTGATTTGTATTGAAGATGTAACAGATGCTTAGAAGAGTTCAAACTTGGTAGAGGTTCACCAATGGTAAATGTTAGTGAAATTACATAAAAATAAGGTCAGTAGATTCTGACAAGAAAGCTTTTGAAGTTTTTACTATAGCTGCTAAGTCTTCGAACTAAGATAAAAATCCAGTACCAGCACAAAACTAACCTGTAATGTTTGAGAACAGTTTCAAACTAAAGCATCAGACTAAGCTATTGAGCATTAAACAATCCACAGTTCCAGCACAATAAATATTCCTATGAGTTTCAAACACAAGCCTTCCTAAAGTATATCGCTTGAAAGAATCTTTGTCGCAGTGCACTCTCTCCAAAAAACAATAAAGCTCCTCCTCAAAGATTTCAAGTACACTTTGACACTGAAAATCTCAAGCAGACTTCTTGTTGTGATGAAACTAGCTAAAAATATGGTATTGCTTTATTATGAAGCAGTAAACCACCCCTGTCTGAACCATAAAAACTCTGACTTTTATATTCAGAAAAACACCTATTTTAAAATGGTTCATGATATATGAATAATATTTCAATCATTGATTATAATTGTATCATTCATCTTTTTATGATGAATTATCTTTTAAAACTTATATCTGGTATAATATTGTAATAGTAATAGCAAAACAAAGTTTATTTAAAGAGTTTATTACCTCTTCTTATAATAATTGCTATATACAGAAATTTATGCTATAAAACAAGGGCATTAATTCGACATAAAACTAACCCCACCCCCTGGCCGCCATATTTTTTGACGAATCAAGATGGCTTGAAAAAACTTGGTAGAGGGTCACCCAAGGAACATTTCTGTGAAATTATATCAAAATTACCAGTGGTTTCAGAGGAGAAAATGTTAAAAGCTAAAAGTTAACGACGGACGACGGACGACAGACGACGGACACCAGGCGATCACAAAAGCTCTCCTAAAAACTTACAATAAACATATGAATTAACACACACTAATTAAAGCTAGTTTACCATAATAATAAAACATTACGAACATAAATATTACAACAAACATAATAGAAAATTGAACAATACTAGTAGAAAACGAAGAACACGCACACAAAAAACAACCTGTGAGAAAATACTTGTGGGATATATTTTGTTACGACTATGTTGATTGGTTTAGTCCATGTGTGAAAGGTCGTAGCCGTATTTTTGTAGTTGTATCCAATCAGAAACCCCGTTACAGATATATATCAAGTGACGTCACTTTACAAGCTATACAAAATCTCGCGAAATCTCGTTTTCAAATATTCTAGCTTCTATTCATCTTAGAAATACAAATCAAAATTATTTCTATTCTCTACAAAACGAAACCATTCCCATTAAATTGTTGAAGCACGTTAATGTCTTATGATACAAAATTTGTTTACTGTAAGTAAGCGAAAAAAAAAATCAAGAAAAGTACTTGAAATTTTACTTATACTGCAATGCTTTTAACTTTAACTCATTTTTCATGTTTATCGTTATAAAACATATAACGTTACATACAGCTTACATTTTATGTATAAGCAATCAGTTGCCTGTGAAATCTGAATGATTAATTTGACTTATTAATTCTTCGGTGCTATTTTGTCAACATTTATTAGATACACTCAGTGACTTCGAAAACGCACCACTTACCTTCAGGTAAATTTAATGCAGAAACTGTCATCCGATTTCAATGAAAGTTTATATGCGTTAAGAGTGCCATGTCTGTCTTCTATTGTCAAGATTTCATGACTCATACTTGAATTTAAGAATAGTTAGTAGAAGAAGTAGTAGTAGTTGCAGTAGTAGTAGTAGTAGTAGTAGTAGTAGTAGTAGTAGTAGTAGTAGTAGTAGTGGTGGTATTAATATTATGGTAGTGGTAGTTATAGTAGTGGTAGTAGTAGTAGTAGTAGTAGTGATAGTAGTATTAGCAGTAGTAGTAGCAAAAGTAGTAGTAGTAGTAGTAGTAGTAGTAGTAGAAGTAATGGTGGTGTTAGTAGTATTAGTAGTAGTGATAGTAATAGTATCAATTACCCTTATATAGTATATTAACATATAGTAACTTTATGTTTGTCACTCTTTTTCTTTAAATGATTTATATGATGGATTGAATATAGATTTGGAAATTAAATTGTAAAAAAAAAAAATTGAAACAAAATTTGATTTTTCCGAAAATTGAAAAGTCAGATGGGGTAGGGGGACTAAACAATGTCCGTTACTCCTGCCTGTGCTAAATATAATACACGCTGATAAATCCGTGTGCAAACACCATAAACACCTCAATTTTGAAATATCATTCTTTGTCAATACCCTCTAAATATAATACACACTGATAAATGCGTAAGCATACACATTATATACCTCAATTCTTCATCTGTCCCGTCTAAACATGCTAAATTGTGTGTGTCACAACCTTCTTCCTAGCCCTAAATGGGTCAGATCCGGAAGAGCAATTCAGATTCGGGTGTGGTATTTATAGATACTTTATAACACATGTAGATTTCCAATAGTGTTATATACATGTTTATCCAATCATTCTGTCCTAATGTACACTCAATAAAACAAACAGTAATTATACGTAGGGGTTTTAAATTAGCACATGTGATAGGTGATACTGAGTTTAACATAGGGATACGATGGGAAAACGGGAAAAAAACACATCCATTTGTGAATACATGTAATAATATTTAGGTTTAGAAAAGAAGCATATTCTAGTCATAGCAAATACGGTTTGGTTTAATAAGGAGCATGAAAATGTCATAAAGGGCCAGGTGGTGCCCCAAAAGGGTTTAAAATTTAAAATTACATTTTTTTCAACAACCGGTCTGTCGAATTGCTTCATCGTTGTAAATAAATTGTCCCTTTGCGAAAACTTTAGAATTGGGATGGATAGGTGCATTGTAAGGAGACTTTAAGTTTTCCATATGCGTGAATATGATTTTTAATTTTAGATCTAAATCATTGTCTTGTAACAGCAGATTAGATTTGGTTCAATAAATAGGAATGAATTGTCATAAGGGCATAGGAAGGCCCGTAAAAGAGTTAATATTGGGAAAGGGAACTCTACATTTTAATAATAGACCTAATAGAATATAGTGTTTGGAAACAGAAAATTCCAATTTGAAGCATCTGCAGGCCCCTTTTAAGTGTCTTTTTAAGATAAAAATAAAACCATACAAAGAAAGGGTTTTACGTCTGACATTACAAAAATTTGGGCCTTTTGTTTAAGAAATGGTATTTGATTTTATGTGCCCATATCGCAGAAACTACCTCAGACACTTAAATCGATAAAATCCAATAAAGGCTACTCTGTCTAGTAGTCGATAACGTATTGCTTCCCTTTTAATTTCCCGATAATGAAAAATAAACTACCTGTTGCTACATCTTTTGCCTGCGGGCATATTAAGATTTGTTATAAAGTACATTTTTGGTTAATCATTTGTTGCGGCAGTTTTAATGTGATTAAAGAGTATGCAATGTATTAAGAAAGAAGACATGACAACAATTAAATAGTAAATAATATATTTCATCTTTATTTATTTGTTTTATTTTTTTATTTTTCATTAAAGTTCATTAAGCTTTATTTTATTTATTTATGTTTTATAAACAAAATATCCATAACTTAATATAGCATACAACGATACTAATAAGACATAAATATCTAATACATGTACATACATCCCATTAAGCATATTTTTCACTGATTAATCTGGCGTGCACCCGTGATTATGATCGCAATTTTGATTTCAGTAAATCTAGTATTTTTTCTTTCTTTCTAAAGTTGGTGTGTTTGCATTCAATTCTTCCAAGTCACAATCTCCAGTTACCGTTTCAGGCTGATAATTTAAATTGGCTTCAATTTGTTCGTCAATGATTTTCTGCTTTTTCTAAGTTATTTGCAACGATCGTTCATTTGCCCAAAATGTACTGTCCGTTTTTACGTACTTCCGCTTTTCCCTATCGCAATTATGTACAAAACTAAGTTCAAGTCGCTTTCTAACAAGCAGGGCGTCATGTGTTGGGTATATCAAACCAAACATGCGTAAAATATAGTCAGATAATCAATATTTTAGATTTCTCAAGTTTTATGACCCCGCCTGGAGGCACGATTTCATTCATTCATTATTCCATTCATTCATTCATTAATTTATTCATGCATTTATTCATATTTCCCAATTTCATTCATTCATTCATTCACTCAGTGAAATAAATCAGTTGACATTTTTTGGTGTTATTTTAAAAATATTTTTACATGTATTTGACAACTAAATGTTTAAATAAAATTAGTCTAATACATTCTATCATACACTTGTACAACTTTTCAAAAAAATATTTTATTCAACTTAAATTACTTCTATCCCTATTTTTCTTGGTAAAATGATGACAAAAGTTGGGGGAAATATATCGAATTTAATTTTGTTAAAAAATGGACATGTTTTTGGCTTTAATCTAGATACATGTAGTTAATAATCGCTGACTTATTTTTAATACAAATATTGACAATATCAAATTCACGCCTACAATAATATGCAAAAAAATTAACTGTAAAAAAGACCAATTTCTTAATTTTTATTTCTTAATTCTTAATTTCATTAAGATTTATTCGTTTTTTAAAAATAAATCACCAAGCGTCATCATGAAAACAACAAACAAATGCTCTGTTTGCAAATTACCCTTCATGATCAGTTTATTAAGGGCACCCTACTGTTTTATGACCAATAAACTTATGACCCGAGGCAAATAAAGACA
The DNA here is from genome assembly GCA_029582155.1 of Panopea generosa. Taxonomy (NCBI): domain Eukaryota; kingdom Metazoa; phylum Mollusca; class Bivalvia; order Adapedonta; family Hiatellidae; genus Panopea; species Panopea generosa. The sequence continues at coordinate 2,052,272 of CM055896.1, forward strand.
ATAAAACTGATTAATTTATCCCGCGTTACAACGTTACGACATACTACTTTTAACGTCATTGGACATTTTGCTAGACAAAATATTTTATATACAAAATATTCAATTAAAGAAGAGATAACGAACTGTACGCCTAGGGATGTTTTAATATATGTGTATAACTTCTGTTTTTGTTTCCATTTGTAATTACGAAAATATGTGTTTGTATGTGCATGTACACTATTTAACCTTGTCTGAATGCTTATACTCTCCTGTATACATTTATGGAGGAATAAAAGAATCAATCAATTATATGGGGGCAATAAAACCAATAGGAACCTTTCCCCTTTTTGTAATGTTTTATTACCTGGTGAATAAACGAAACTGTTCTTTTTAAAAATTGTGTCAATATTTTTTTAAATGATGACTTGTAGTTATATTTAATTATGTATCTCATACATCGATACTTTAATATATTTTTATATTGCGCAATAGTGCTTTTTTTCTTGTCAGAATTTTAAAATTTTGTTTAGCTTAACACTTTTTTAATAAATCGATTTGCAGCATTACACATAGTCTTATTATGTGAATAGTTAATTGTATTTTGCATTGTGTGATAGTCTCTTGTAATTCATATATTTGAATTGCTATGTACATATATTGTATGATATTAATGTTATTGTTATTGCGATGTACATAGATTGAAATAAAGATTAAATATAAACATAATATCCTGGCAAAGTATTAAAAACAAAACATGTCCTAAGGCATAATGAAGGTATAAACTGTTGCTAATTGTCATTAAGGACAATATGATTCGGTCCGCTGCCAATGAGCGCTGTAAAAACTGTGAAAATACAAATGATAAACTTGCTTTCATAATTATTTTGTTTATTTTATAACAACATCAATAAAGCAGACTAACATAATGTATGGCAATTAACAGATCATTAAATCACAAGTCATTCAAATAGCGCATTATCTTATTATTAACACTACTTTATTTAATATAGATAAAATTTACTAAAGTTTCACTATTCATGATACCTTTATACATACATACATTAATAATATATATAACAGCATGATTTCAAAATAATATTAAAGTTATAAAGTAGCATAGCAGTAGTTCTTAAAACGCGACCTTCAACTATCGCCCGCAGGTAGTCACGTGACCAATATCGTTCTGGTTTTGTTCGCGGACATAAAAAGTGAAAAATAGAAAAATTACTGATAATTTTGTTAAAAAAGACCATGTTCCCAACTGATTAAACAATTTAAAAATATACCGTTGGAAAGATAAGCATCTTTAAATTTTGAAATTAATTGCAAAAAATATGTCATTATATATTAAAGATACGTAAACTGCTTTTAAATACACACTACTTCTCATAAAGTTTCAAATTTTACATTGGACATATAGGGAGAACTATGGTTTTATGGTGCCGTATTGGAACTGAAAAAAAGACCATGTTCCTATAAACATAAAAAAATTGAAAAAAATATGTGAACAACCGTAATTAATTAGGCTTCCGAAAAGTGTTTGCAAAAATGTTATCGGATAAATAGAACTCTAGTTATCAATTCATTAGTAAAAACAGCCATATATACTCTATATGGACCGATACACGTTACCCGATAAACCGTGTGAGGTAGTTTCTGCACTATGCGATATTAAAAACGAAAATCCTCCAACTAATTAACAGGTATTGACTCTTTTAAAAAGAAAACAATCGTTAATCTTTTTTTCGTGATTTTACGATGGTGAAACATACAGGCTATTAATATACACTGTTATATAGATTCTAAATTGAGCAACTGGATGTGTGTTTGATATTGGTTATTTAAGTATGTTGCTCTTCAATGTTGGAGGCTGAGAAGGCTAGATTTAGCGGTAGGTTCATGTTAAATATCGAAAGACGAAACATAAATATCAAACTTACTTAAGTCTTCCTCTAAAATGTCTTTGTGAACGACATCTCTCTAAAACAGCCTTAAATTGGTGCACTGGTTTTTATTTATCAAGATACGAAAATAGATAGACTTTTCGGAAAGTCTGTCAAGTTAGTAAAAATATTTTTAACACTCTCTATAAAATTACTAAATACGAGTACAAGTAAAAACGTCGATTATGGTGCACAGCAGATATGTACGTTTGTTTTTTATTGCGATCCTTCTGCCCGATAATACCCAGGTATTTCCAATTTAAAAAAAAATAAAAATATTACATTGACATGTGTCCCCTAATTGAACTCTCGGTGCAGGGTCATTTTTAACCCTAGGGACACCATTTGAACAAATCTAACAGAACTATGGTTGGTCATCATTACTACATAAACATTTTGAAAATCTGGTGGGCCGTTCATGAGAAGAAGATTTTTTAAGTTTTGGACTATTTTAAGTTATGGCGGCCATTTGGAATTTCAGATCGAAAAGAAAATCTTCTGTATAGTCTCCTGTGCAATAGAAACACCCATGTGAAGTTTCAGTTTAATTGGCCTAGTGGTTTAAGAACAGATGAAAGAAAAAAGGAATTTTCTGTTTTCCCATAGTATCCCTATGTAAAATTCTAAGTCCTCTTACAGGACCCTATAAATTTTAGCCCCTAAATTCTTATCTGCAATCAAACCCCTACACTTAGGGATAATTTATGCAAAATATGAACAAATCTGACATACCGATTGTTAAGAAAACGAATTTAGTAATTCCCAATTTTTACCCTTTTAGGGCCCCTTCTGACCCATTAAGACAGTGGAACCCAGTCATTTTTACAAATCTGAACCTCCTTCACCAAACAATGCTTCTGTGAAGATATAGGCAAAATCATTTCCATTTTAAAAAAAAAATATTATAATGACATGTGTCCCCTAATTGAACCCTCGGGGCGGGGTCATATTTAACCCTAGGGACACCATTTGAACAAATCTAACAAAACTATATTGCATACAATATATCATTACAATTACGGTTCAGTTTTGAGAAGAACTCAAAAAAGTCAATTGTTTACGGACGCATGATGATGGATTAAAGTTGAGGGCATAATGGTAGACTGAATGCATTTAAAGGGTCCTCTGTGGCCGAGTGGTATAAGGCGCCATCTCAAGATCACTTACTTCTCACTGTTAAGGTTGTAGGTTTGAATCCCGCTCCAAAAACTGTATGTGAGAAAGTTTCCAGTTACTTGCGGAAGGACAGTAGTTGTACTCAGTCTCAGGTCTTCCTCCACCAGCAAAACTGGATTTATAAGCCATATATAACCTGAAATGTGTTTAAAATGGCGTTAAACCCCGATTAAAAAAAAAACAATGCATTTAAATCACTGTTTCTTATTAATTAAAGTTTTATAACTATTATATCAACTACCATAATATGCCGCCGCACCATGTGTATCAATACAATTGTTTGTTATCATCAAGATTGACCAAGCTATTTTGCCATATTTGGCCAGTTCATCCTAAAAGAATGTTTGATTGCTGTGTCTCGACTCAGTATCAGTATTTTAAAGAAAAATGGACAGATATCATGAAAAAAATAAAAGTTAACGCTTTGAAAGGCAATAAAAAGTTTAAGTAGCTGCAATATTTAGCGAGTAAGAAGGAGCACAGTAAACACATGCCCCACTTGTTTTATTTTGATGCCAGAGTGCAACCCTCCATTACTGAGAGCACTTTCGTGCTAAAGATCACGTACCTGTCACATGTTAAGTTGTTGGTTCAAGTCAAGCTATATACATACAATTTATTAGAGTTAACCAATTTCCCCTGAAAGGTTCTACTCAGACTTATGTTTCTTTTTGGAATATACAGGAGACCTTACGATACCTTTTTATGTTTTTGTTCATTATTGCACCTAGAGTACAGCTTGCATTGTCACTACAAGGCACTGTTCGTTCACCCATTATCAACTTCCACATGCACACTTTTTCCCCCATGCCATTAACCCTTGCCCGGCGCTGTTATCCAAATTAGGATTCTGGGTAGTGATAATGCCCTGCCTAAATGAATTCTTCTGAGTAGTGATAACGGTTACGCCCTACTAATTGGAATTATGCAAGGAATGTGAATATATGCTCAATGTAACAGTGATAATAGACAAAATTTAGTATAGATATACTATATTTAGACTTTTAGTACCATGCCTTATAATGTTGTTAAAATACCTTCCCCTGACAGTGCTGTACAATCCTATAGCCAGATGTTCTGAACAAGTAGAAAATGGTACAAGTCACTGACCAAGTAGAAACATGTACAAGTCACCATTTACAAAAGTTTAGTCTCTTTAATTACTTTAATTGGTGCACATACACATGGGGATTAACTACCACTGACCAGTTAATCACTACTCTGGATTAATTATCATTCAATTATCTCCAGGCGGTATTCGATAAGATGTCCAAAAATACATAGCTGTTTTGATGGCAGCATAACCAGTACAAGCTGGTTAGCCCCATTAGCTGAGTCGGTAAATCACAAAACTTCTAGCATTGAGGTTGTGGGTTAGATCCCCGGGGCTGGCCAATTAAAAACAGTCGTTCCGATGGGTATTTAAATCGAGGATCCATGTGGCGGTGGTATACACTGAGCACACTGAAGAATAAGAAGAAACATACAGTTGGTTTCAATCTGTATCCTGCACTATCCCCCTGAAACCTAAAAAGATCAACACTCTTCTCGGGTAATCGCCAATATGGGATGTTTATGTCAGTAAAAATAGGTAAGCTACTTTTGCGCCAAACACCATGACAACTACAGATATTAAAAAAAGTGTTGATGTTTGAAAGAACTTGTATAGAAGGATAGGAAACTTGCATCTCCTGACTAAATGTTGATAAAATAGCACACGAAGGATTACTAATTTGGCATGAGCGTTCACAAAATCTCAACTAGTTGCCTTTCCATCTCTATATAATTCCTTGATGTTTATGTCCATAAATTTAAGGTTAGCAACTTTCGCAGCACACACTATGACAAATACAGATATTTAAACATATGGTAGGTGTTTATGTCTGTAAAATGTTGGGTTAGTGACTTTTGTGCCACACACCATGACAACTACAGATATAAAAAAAAACTGGTTGCGGTTTATGTTCTCTCAACACACTGTGAGTTTAGGTCCGACTGTAGCTTCAATTTCACATGCTGTGGCCCAAGGGTGATGGTGGTTTATCTGGGTACCAGTTCATCTACTTTAATTTTGTGTTAAAAACAGGTAGTGGTTTCGTCAACCTTAATTTAGTATAGTGTTATGTGGCACGCCAAATATACAGCAAGAACACTGACAATTGTGGATAGGTGAGAACCAGTTATGGTCTGTTGAACTAACTAGGGCTATAATTATGTAATTAAAAAGGATTAATGAGTAATAAAATATTTAGCATTAGTTTATTTTAATTTAATTAAAACAATTTTAGGCAAAACACTAATCAATATCATATATATCACCAACATTGCTGATGAAACAATCAACCACGTGGATGCTATTTGTAAATATTGCCAATTGTGCAGGAAATTGAATACCATACCGATGTAGTGAATGTACATTGGTCACTTACAACAGTCTTGCTGTTAAGCTAGCTTTTACAGTGATGTAGTTAAAGTGCACTGACTGTATTGGAAGTTGAGCAATGATGTACAGTGTTAGGGGAGTGTTAGTACTTGGATGGGTGACCGATGTTACTTTAATGGCAACAAGGATAAACTTTCGAACCTATGCCTGCACTAATCTCTCTTTCTTTGGAATGGGATATGGCCATGAACTGCTGAAAGCCACAGGCTGTCTGTTGGGTATAAGCCCTAAAGGTAAAGAGGTGAAGAGTGTAGTGAGTGTACATATAGGTCAACAACAATCTTTTCTGTGAAGCTAGCTTTAACAGCGACATGGTTAAGCAATGATGTACGAGATAAGTACTTGGATGGTTGACCGATGTCACTTTAGCGATATTCATAATTCTCCAAAGTGATCGAATTCAGGTCATGATCGAAAATACGTTACGGCACCATACAATTGTAAACATCAAACAATTGTTCATTTTTTTTCTACTCTAGCAAGATGGACATGCTTATTTTGAGAGCGATTTCCAGGACAAAAATGATACGATACTAAGCAACAATTAGCTATACACGTATAATTACCGGCAAACTGTTGAAAACGCAAAAAATATATAAAGGTGTCACCCCACCATTGATTTTTGTTCTTTATTCTATAGTAAATAATAAATGTTTGAAGGCTTGTCATTCATAGAGAGACCCAAATGAAAGAAGTGAAACCTACATTTTACTGTTTGTCAACCTCTGCACTATCAAAATATGATGAGAAAAGTAGGGGTCATGTGTCATATAAGAGATTTTTTTTCTGCTCAGTGTGTACACTGGTGACAAAGTGAAAGTAGACTTCCGAAATCATGTATTCATACCCCAATTTCTAAGCATCAATTTTTTTTTTTCTAAATTCACAATTCAAACATGACAATGCTATCAAAGTGTTCAAAATACATCAATAATGCCATTCAAATAAAAAAATGAGCATTAAAATAATGAAAATGCATTTTCAAAGAAGAAGAATTGAGGATTATTTAAAACCGCCATTATGCACTACCCCACGGAAGCACTTCCTTTTTGCAATGGTGGTACTATGCCTATAAACAGCAATCAGAATACTTTTCATTTTATCCGCAATTACTTTGACCGAAACTTTGCGAAACATATTTACTGCAGAGCAATGACTTTGTCGTCTTGTTTGGTATTTTAATTATCAACTAAAGCTAAGAATTTTATTCATCAAAAAAGTTTAATTATTTTAATATTATTACAGTAATTTTTTTGAAACAAGATTTTGTTAGTTTTATTTTATTTGGAATAATAGTCACGAGGCAACGTATGGGTTAAAGGTTGTCATGTTTTTTTCAAAATGCACCACTTCTCACTGAGTTCTAGATGTCGCTCGAGTGATACCGTAACGGGTTTGTAAACGAACTCGCCCCTTGGGCAATTTCGGTTTCAACCCCTATAATAGAATTTACAAATATTTATTCATGAAGGAATTCATGGCAGTTATCTGGTACACGATCTTTGTCATAGAAAATATCTAATAATATAAAAATAATAAATATGGAAGTAAAAATTCAACCGATAGTCTTTAGAAATCCTATGGAAATATCCAAGGTAGTCCGATTGTTGAATCAACCAATCAAAAACGTTATTCGATTTTCGCTAAATAAAAATTAATCTACTTCTGGTCCAAAATGGCGGCTTTTGGCTCTGGGGTTACTTCCCTTTCCCTCCACACAATTGGGGAGATAATTTGTACGGTTTCCAGCTCCATGGTTACCTTGAATTATATAACAGACCTAAATCGCTCATCTTTGGCAAAGGAGACAATGCAAAAGACAGTAATTTTTGCAGGTGCTATAGTGCCAACAAGGTCAAATATTGCATTTTTAATGTTTCAAGGGCCACAAGTCTGACATTAATAATCCGATTTGGCCTGTTCAAGAACTTGTCCAAGATTTTATGTTTAACTATTGTGCAAGTTTGGTGGGGATCAATTCAAAATTACGGGTGCTAGAATGCACACAAGATCAAATAGTGCATTTTTTAATGTTTAACAAACTCAAATTGTGACCTTGACCTTTGAGGTATGGGTGTGGGTCTTATCGCGACACATCGTCATGTTATGTTGATCATTTGTACCAAGTATTAACAAAATCCATCTATGCATGACAAAGATACAGGCCGGAAACGAAATACCGGACGGAAGGACGGACAGACGGATGGACGCTGCGATTACTACATGCCACTAAAAAAAAATAGGGGGGGGGGGGGGGGGGGGGGGCATGAAAAAATTTGCATTTTGAAATTTTATATACTTGTAATATTATGTTTAAACTTGAAGGGAACATTATTAGGATTTTTCAAAATTTTAAAATTGGCTAAAATTATTTGTTTCCAATACATAATGTCTATATATACTCACTGACCCCGTATTGCCAAAATTATATCTCAATAAACATGCCAGAATTATATATTGAAAGAGCTTTCCTAACTTGGGCTACGAGCCTACTAGGTAAGACTATAATATATTTCCCGCTTAAAATGGCAACATATTTGTGACATATTAAATGAGTCACATGATTTATTTTGAATGCAATTTGATTGTAACGGTCTATTATATGTTTACATGTAATAGAAATTGTTTCATTTTAGAAAGAGTTTGAATGACAATGGAAAGGTTGTCAAACAGTATTTAAGTGCCGTCTATTTTTAGAATGGGGATTTCGTTACAAGTTTACCCCTCCAATTTGCATATCAATTTTTTTAAGTTTTGGTGGATCTGACATACTAAACTATTCGGTTTATATTTATAAATGATAATGAGATGCTTTTTATCCAATTTTATAATTATTTTATCTTTAAGACATCTATAGCGTTTTATCCTTAAACATTTCCTTTAATATAAAAAACAGTCTACGAAGTATTTTGCATATTTTGAATCAAGAGAGAATTTTCTTTCAAGGTTTTCATTTTTGCAATGATGTCATCAAACTCAGGGTCAAGTGCATAATTTTTCCTCTTTTTTCTGCTAGATGTTTTTTCAGACTTCAAGCATGGTTTTGACACATTTCCATGATAAACAGGTAATTCTAACCCGACAATCGTCTGAAAACTTGACACAGGAATGCTTTTCTCAAAAGCTATCTCGGATTCAAACTTTTCAAAATTTAGGAAAAGCCATACATGAATAATAGTTAAGATATCAAGCGAGGAATCTTCATCCCAGATAGACAATGGTTCACTATACAGCAGTTTATCCTGGTGACAATTATACATAAGAATTGTAACATGTCTTTGAGTGGCAAGAAAGGATGGAATATAAGAATTGGAATAACCGACGTTCAACTTCACTTCACAAAATGCATTCACAATAGTCTGTGCCAAAACCTGTGAAAAAATCACCTTTTTGTGAACTTCAACAGCAGTATTTGATCTCTCACAGTCAGACTCAGTTTCGATGTCACTTATGTTACCATAAACTGAACCATTTTCACAAATTCTTCTACTTTTGGCTAATTGTTCACTGCGATTATTGCCTTCTCCTTCCCAACATTCAGCTCCATGCGACAAGTCACCATTATCTATCCATTCATCTTCTTCGTTGTCTTCTTCTAGCAAAGGGTGATCAGATCCTACTCTAACAAGGCTCCTGGCAACAAGAATATCAGCGTTTCCATGCCAACAAGATGTGTTTCCTGAAGAGACAACAAATAAAGTTAACAATAAACAGATCATATTAAAAATAATTTTCCTTCTAAAATCAAAAGTTAACTGTAGAAAAAACGAATGACTAGAATTGAACTCAATTCCAAGCTTATTTTTATGTAAGGTACCGTTCTTATCCCAAAATATTTTCTAAAAGTATTTTAAGAGAAAGTGAGGTATTGAATATAACAAATATAAACAAATAACAAATACATAGGGAAACAAATCATATCGAGTATTTCCCTATAAAGGAAAAATGAACTGTTTCTACAATCACAACTATTACTCTTTATAATATAATATACTTAGTTTACAGTGATAAACTTTATAAAATACTTATGGTAAAATAATATACTTTACAATATACTAAGTTTAAAATAATATAATTTATAACATACTTAGTTTATGGTAATATACTTTATAATATACTTAGTTTATGATAATATAGTTTATAATATACTTAAGTTTACAGTGATAAACTTTATAAAATACTTATGGTAAAAAAATATACTTTACAATATACTTAGTTTAAAATAATATTATTTAAAATATACTTAGTTTATGGTAATATACTTTATAATATACTTAGTTAATGATAATATACTTTATAATATACTTAGTTTACAGTGATAAACTTTATAAAATACTTATTGTAAAATAATATACTTTACAATATACTTAGTTTAAAATAATATACTTTATAATATACTTAGTTTAAAATAATATACTTTATAATATACTTAGTTTAAAATAATATAGTTTATAATATACTTAGTTTACGATAATATAGTTTATAATATACTTAGTTTACTGTGATATACTTTATAATATACCTAGTTTATGGTAATATACTTTATAATATACCTAGTTTATGGTAATATATTTTATAAAATACTTAGTTTACAGTAATATACTTTATAAAATGATAAGTTTACAGTAATGTACATTTTATTAAGTTTATTGTTGTTGTTGTTCATAATGACATTCAAAATGTTCTCAATCATTGTGTGTCTTTTCTCTACTGATTCATAACCTGTAAACCATTAGGCACAGTAAAAAAAAATCTGTTCTTAAACATGTTTGTTAGCCATGCTCCTACTTACTCACTTAAATCAAGCCATTTTTATTGACTTTCAAAGCATTTTTATTGTTTTTCTCATGATTACTGTCCATTTTTGTTCAAAATGACAGTAAAAAGAAATTTGTCAAAAAAAACCAACAATAAACAACCTACCTACTTACTAACTGGAAAAAAATGGACATTTACGGATACTTACCTACCTACCCAGCCCTAAATGGTTTTGGTAGGAAATTGCAAACAAACAATACTTAAGGGTGGTCTCATAAAGCTGAACTTTAATAATTTGACTAAAAATGGTTCACTAAAAAAGTAAATATATTCTTGAAAGAAAATAACAGATTGAAATTACCAAGGGATGTGTCACCAGGAATTATTTTCTCAGCACATGAGGGACACTGCTGTAGTCGTCCAGGTAAACGACTGCCAACCATGTAGTTACCTCCCGGAATAAGTGGAGCAAATAAATGAGCGGCCAGAACTGCGCAAACTTCGGCTTCATCCTTGTGACCTTTATTTGATAACCATTCAAGGCACTTGATATGTTTTTCTGAAGAAGGTAGAAAGATATTTCTTGAAGACTATATATGGGAATACGGTATATTGGTATTATCTAAAAATTTAAAATTGGTTAAAAATTTTTTTTCCAATATACCAAGCCTATATATACTTACTGACCCCGTATGGCCAAATGGATAATTATTTAAACATGCCTAAATAAGATATTGAAAAGGAGTTTCCTAAGTTGGGCTATGCACCTAGGTTAGACTAAAATAGATTTCCCGCTTAAAATTGCAACATATTTTGTGATGTATTAAATGAGTCACGTGACTTCAGTTTGATCCACTATACAGGTTTACACATAGTAATAATTTTTTTTTTTTTTTTTTTTTTTTTTTTGAACCACCATTTGATGGTCCGTTTATTCTCCCCGTCATAGGTGTAAGGAGGTCGGGGAGGACCATCTTCCTTCACACCGTACAAAAAGCAAGCAATTATGAAGTAGTATATAATTATTATTTTAGTTGCTTTCTCATTCAACCATTCATTCTTAATATGTATATAGTATTTCTTCTATAATGTGACATTATTGAAAAAAAACATCAAAATATTTTTTTCTGTCTATTTAGGCAATATATCAATATTTTAAATGACGGGGTGTAGAAAAAAAGTAGGGGGGGGGGGGGGGGGGGAGGGATTTTGCCATGTGAGGTTATACATTTGTTTTAAACATAGATTATATGTACATTTTAAACTATTTGTGTGGATACATTTGTACACAATTTAAATTATGATGAAATCAGTGTTTGTATAGTACCCCAATCTTCACTAAATTTATCAAACGTACCATTCTTAATGTTAATCCACTTGTTTACCTCATACAATACTCTCATATTTCCTATTAGCCCATGAAATGAAATTTTGTTATTCAGACATCTGCTTGAGTAAATATATCTCTTAATGGCAAGTAGTAGGATATTTTCTGCTAATGCATTTTGGCTGTTTGATTTATTTCCAAAAATTAATTTGATTTCATTAAAGCAAAATTGGACATGTCTTTGCTCAAGATATTTACTTATATCTGAAAACAATGCTCTTATATGATTACATTGCCAAAACAAATGTTGCAGTGTTTCTGTGTGTATATGACAGAAAGTACATTTTTCATCAGATTTGATATTGATTAAAGTTAAGTATCTATTTGTTGGGAGGATCCTGTGTAGAAGTCTATATTGCAACCATTGAAGCTGAGTATCTTTAGTTATTTGGAAAGGAATATTGTAGTATATTTTCCAGTCATTTTCATTTATGTTATATATTTCATTCCATCGACTTTGACCAGCTGGTCTGTCATTGTTTTTATTCAGAATGTCGTAAATTGGTTTAGTTCCTGACTTATTCTGTAACACTGGGTAGAAATGAGATGGAATAAAAGGAGCTGGTTCTTTTGTATTATCATGTTCAAATCCATTTAATTTTTTAAATGTTTTTATTGATTGCAATATTCCATGAAAATGCAAATAGTTAATTTTAAGGTTTGTATTTTGTTCAAACTCTTCCTTAGTAAATAAATGTCCATTTTCATTAATAATATCATTTATATATCGGACTCCTTTGTTATACCAACTTTTAAGGAAAAAACTTTGCTTTCCAATTAATAGATTCTGATTGTAAAAAATTGGCATCTTGAGGAATTTTTCATATGTATCAACTTTGTTAGAATCTAATAAATTCATATATGCCTGCATGATATCTTTCCAGAATTCATTTTTAGTGGAATTAAGTAGCTTTTCAGGGTTATGTTTTCCACAAGATAATAATAATACACATAGTAATAATTGTTTCATCTCAAAAAGAGTCTGAATGATGATGCAAAGGTTGTCAAACAGTATTTAAGTGATGTCTATTTATAGAATGGGGATTTCGATTCAAGTTAACCACTCCAATTTAAATATCAATTTTGTCACATTCTAGTGGATTTGACATACTTAACTATTCTGATTTTATTTATTAATAACAATGAGATGCTCTTTATCCATTTTCATAATTATTTTATTTTTTAAGACATTTAAAATGTTTTTATCCTGATACACTACCTTTAAATCAAAGTTACACTGCATCATAATTATGACAACTTTAAATCGTCATAAATGAGTAAAACATGTTTACTTTAATATTTATGGAGCTGGAAATTTCCACTAGCCATGACGAGTGAACATTTTGTCAGGACAAGTAAGATTTAAGAAACCAACCTTAATATTTCTTTGATTTTAAGCATTAAGTTAAAAATGTTGGAAAGGGAGGAAGAGTAGCTTTTATCAAAAATTTCAAGCCCTGTTTTTACTCCAACATGTTCAAAATATTCTGTGATACATGTATACATTTTTCACTCTAAAATAACAATTGTTATTGTTTTTTCTCACATACTGGCGATACATGTTCCTTAGATCTGTGAACTGATCAAACTCATGAGACTTTTTGTGAAGTCTTGGTTTAGTGTCATGAAAATAGACTCGAGAGAGAGAGTGATACATAAAGCAGGTCAGGCTCTGGCTGCAAGGAAAGGCCAAATAATGCCGAATATGTTGTGTGTAATTGTGATTGTGGTGTTTAAATCATTGCCTTTTTCATATTTATTGAGAAAATATAAAAAAAATAGATAAAAATGCCTTAAAGCAACACATCCACGTTTAAACTTTTTAAAAAAAAATTTCAATTGAGTTGTGAGCACATTTCCCATACATAAATATATGGTCAGTGAGCTGTATATGTGCTAACAAACACTACCCAGAACGCTTTAGAATTATAAAAAAAGATGTTCAAATTATAAAGCGTGACAAACGCTTTATAAATTATTTTTTAATTGCTGAGGATTCCAACTTTGCTTCAAAATGATTTATGCGAGTCGTATTAAAAAACTTCACGTTTTAGTGCGTAGTGTACTTTACCTGCCTTGAAAGTCAATTTGACAATTTGACTCGGGTGAGTTACACGCTTGTTTTATAAAGTGTTAGTCACGCATTATAATTTGGGCATCATTTTGTTCGGGATTGTGTTTATATGCTCATATACAGCTAATTGATCATATGTTTGTATGGGAAATGTGCTCATAACTCAATTAAATATTTTTTTTTAAAAGTTCAAACGTGATTATGTTGCTTTAATTAAGGTCTTAGAAATTACTTTTTTATGAATTTTGACAAGTTTTTCCTGCAAGACAAATTCTGGCCATGTTAAACTGGCACTTTTCAAATTAAAACGATGGTTTTAATAAAAACTTACAAAGATTACTGTATGCTGGACTCCTTAACCATGAAAACAAGGCACTGGTGTATTGCAAGCAATACATTAAGTTATTTTACCCCTTTAGTTTAAACATATTTTATTTCAACATGAAATGGGGTTGGGCCACAAGTTCTTTCAACATTAGGTTCGGCCCGTCCCCTATATTTTATATATTTTACCCCTGGAAGATGTATTTGCTAGGTGCGGTACCCCGGTGGTTCAACAAGCAGGACATCGTCGGATACCCACGCGTAAGCTATTACGATACTCTCCATTCATCACCCGTGGGATATTACACTAGCTTGGAGTCGTTTCTACCATATATGCTTGATTCCTTCATGATTCCATGAAGGGAGCTTATTCAATCGAAACGCTAGTTTCATGCAAACGCTGTTTTGAAAAGATGTTAATGTAAGCTGTATTATGTACTGTTCTATTCAAATAAAATAACGCAGAGCTAGCATAATTTCCCACGGGTGATGAATGGAGAGTATCGGAATGGATTATGCATGGATATCCGACAATGCAAGCAGGAGTAACAAACCTGGTTTAGTTTCCCCACCCATCTATTTCATATAACAAACAAACAAACGGTATATATGATGGATTGAATATAGATTTGAATGAAAAATGCTATGGGTGGTTCATGAATATTGATAAAAACATTTTGTTAAACTAATATTTATTTGAATCGGGACACACCCCTGTGCAGTTATCAGCTGAAGTTACCTTCATTTAAGAAGTTTAGAAGGCAAATAATAGCATCCAACTGGCACGGATCCGGTTGATATCCTTCGTTTACAAGAAGACGGATTATCGATTCGACACCTTTTGGGAACCAGAAGCAAAGAGGAAAAGACCGTCCTTCGTCATAATCTAAAGTTGCCTTGTCAAATGTCCATGATCCAGAGGCATTACAATTTGAAATAACAACAGGTGTCAGCATTTCATTCTCATTTACTATTCCATCAGTAAGTTTCGAAAGTTTCTTAGCTAAAGCATTCAGCTTTTGCTCTTCCATGTTTACTTTTTTAACTGGGGAGAAACCTTTATTTGAAAGTTTGCATGCAGCCGCTCGTATGCACAAATAGCAAAAAGAATTATTAAAACCGCAATGCAACTTTTTCTGCACAACGGAGCAGTAACTAGAGCAACGGACTCTCAAAATCATTATAATTGAATACTTTCTTTTTAAATATGTAAAAATATTCCCGGCCCCTGCGCATTAGACTTGTGCTAAGTATTATCGTTATATTACCTTCAAATTAACGTCTGTGTGAGAATATAAGTCCTTGCCTAAAAATGTTTATATGTCTCTGATATGATTAATTATTTTAAGAAACAATGATTAGATTGTGAACTGCACCAGTGACTGATTTAAAGAGAAAATATCAGGATTTTTTCAAATTTCAAAACTGGCTAAAAACATTTTTTTCCAATTCAACATGCCATCTGTATCCCTTGTATACCTAATACCGCGATATACCTATTACCGCGAATGCCCGCAAAATAACAATCTTGGAAGACATGCGCAAAGCTCCAACTTCCGTTAGCGTCGGCATTTGTTTGCATTTCGTATTGGCAACTATTTTTTACTTGGTACACTTAAGTAACCTTATTACTGTTTAGTATTGATGCCATTCTTTACATGGTTGAAATTTTTTAGACTCGCGGTATTAGGTATGACCAGTATATATATATATATATATATATATTCACTTACCCCGTATTTCCAAAAGGATATCTTTTTAGACATGTAAAAATGATATATTAAAAAGGGGTTTCCTAACTTGGGCTACTCGCCTAGGTTATACTATAATACATTTCCCGCTTAAAAGTGCAACATATTTTATGACGTATTAAATGAGTAACGAGATTTCATTTGATCCGTAATATACGGGTTAAATCTAGGATTTCAGTATAGCCGGAGGGAGCGCAACAAAAAATCTGAAGGGGCACACATGTTTTACGGTAGATGTATAGTGAATTTTAAACAGATATGGGAGTTTAGTGGGTGTGGGGTAAGAATCCGAATGACGTCAAGCAGTATTTAAGTGCTGTCTATATTAAGAATGGGAATTCCGTTTCAAGTTTACCACTCCAATTTATATATCGATTTTGTCACGTTTTGGTGGATTTGACATACAAAACCATTCGGATTTTATTTGTTTATGATTATAGAATGCTTTTTTATCCATCTTAATACTTATTTTTAGTTTTTAAGACATTTATAGCGTTTTTCCTGATTATTCCATTTAATGCGTATTTAGAGAGTTAGCTAGTCACAAAATCATTGTTGTGTCTTTCTTTTTCTTTATTTCTCCTAAATTCAAAATTAATTAATAGACTTTTATGTCAAAACAGACACATCATGATCAGTTTATTTCATGCATTTCTATGAAAATAAAACAAATTGAAATACTTTTTGTGATACTGTTTATAGAAAGGAATTATTGTTGCTGTTGTTATGAATCTAAGGTTCTAGCCAAAACAGCAATTAGCGACCTTTCAGACGAAATAGATTCTGTGGCCACATGTATGATGTGTACAGGTTGATGTACTGAGGTATGTTGTTTTTTTTTATCTTTATTTCTTATTCGTCTTATCTATGTACACATCATATAACAAAACATATACATGGACGTTTAAACGTATACATAGCCATTCTAAAACAATTATAAGAGACATTTTAAACATGAAATGTGCATACTAATACAAAGTACAATTATTTGACATGATAAAGCAAACTTTCAATAAACCTCGGTTTGAACTAAAAAGCTGAAGAAGAAAAAGAGCACTTTTGCGCATATTTAAGAAAATAATATCTTGCCATGGTCGTCGGTCATTGTGTGTGTGTGTGTGTGTGTGTGTGTGTGAAGATGATGATGTGTGTGTGTGATGATGATGATGTGTGTGTGTGTGTGTGTGTGTGTGTGTGTGTGTGTGTGTGTGTGAAATTTTAACATGTTATGTATCTTTGTTACTGTCGGCAAATAGCTTTACAGCTAGTGTTTTATGTTTGTACATCCGAATCAAAATAAAGTTTCTTATATCTTGTATCTTGTAAAGTGTTTTTGTGATTTTTATTAACATAACAGTGACGGTCACTTCTTTATATACATGTTTCTGCCAAGGACATATGCCCATAGAAGAGAACTCTAATTCTATGGTCGCTGCTGAATTGAAAAGTTAAACAATGCCGAAACATGTTATCTTTTTTTCTATTTTCTACTGTTTTATCATTATAACAGAATCTAAGATTTTTTCACGTTCAAAGCAGATTAAAATGATGAATAAATTACTAAAGCAAACAGTTATATCAAGGAACTATATAGAGACACGTCCTATCTACAAGTCCTTGTTTATATATACCATACTTGTAACAGCGAGTTAGATAATATATCACTGCTTTTTATAAGAACTTAGAGTCAAACCTATACTTTTCGCTATTTAGGGAGAAATCCGATTTCTTCCCAGTCTGGTGCTCTGCTCTGGCTATTATGAATATTCCAAAAAATGAACTTGGGCAGGGTACCACACCAAAACAAAATCCTCGACAACGGAAAAAGAACACCAACAATTTTTCACCTAATTGCATCAAAGTTTACATTTTATGGTAACGGTATTGACATCAGTGTAGTCTTTTTATAGTCTTTGTCACATAAAAGATGAATTGACGATATTTTTAAATTAACAATATTGCATAATATGTCCATGATAATTATGCAAGATGTCAAATGATTTCAGGTCACGAAATGTAACGATTTATTGCGTTGTCGTCATAAACTGATAAAACAACAATAATAACCAATGCATAATTGCTAACTGACACTGGAATATATGTGAGTAGTATAAATAAACATTAAGAATAGGAAAATAAATTTAATGTATGACCAGAGACATGTAATTAAGTCACTGGTTTAACATAGTGATTTATTTTGAAAATGATACATAATAGCTCCGTACTTCTGTTTAAATTGTACTCCGAATCCTACCTCTGTTAGGTAAGGTGGTCTGACTGAATCCAGTGATCATGAGTTTATTTGATGTGTTCAATATTTGTGGGTTATTTTCATATATAGACCAAAATGTGAACCTCTGCTCAAGTATGTCCATTTTTAACCCACTATATGTCTGTGGTTAACTGTTGTTACTTGCTATATATCTTTGGTAACTTTTTGTAACTAATTGTTTATCAATTTCTCTTTGTTATTTTTAATTTGTTATTATGTTGTTGCAGGTAAAATGTCTAAAGTAATGGAGAGCCAGGCCAAACATGTTGGTTCCCAAACAGATGATGTTATCATTGTTGAGTCAAAAGGACCAAAGATGTATCGTCTCCTGGATTCTGTGAAGAAGGCCATTGTCATCATGGGGACATGCCTTTTATTGTTTACAGCTGCCAGAAACTCATTCCACTGGTAATTACAGCCTCAGAACAAATTGTGCATTTTTTGCAATACCAGGGCTCTTGCTGGCACTTTTGGAAATGGGGTCAGGGCCCTTGACTTTGGGAAAATTAGCGTTAATTTTAAAGAAATTGGGAAAATTACATAGCGCAGGTTCATGCAATATGCTTAACAATTTATGTACAATGTATATTAAATGCGTAAAAAATGTGATGTTCTTGTAAAAGACTAGATTAAAATCATAATATAAAAAAATCTCCTAACTTTTCCTCAAAATATTACTTTTGTTTTTTTTGCATTTGTTACTTTGAATTGCGAATAAAGATACTAGTTGCCTTTGGGAATGGAGCAGAATAACGGCCCCATAAATGGGCAAACAAGAGCACTGAATACAGTCAAACCTGTGTAAGAGGTCACCTCAGTTGAGCAACCTCGTGTCTTAAGCAGACACTTTACAATTTTCCTTATTTATGCTTTCAGAGCAAATTAACCTGTATTTAACAACAACCTCTCAGAAAAGTCTACTCACTTTTGTTGTTTCCTTTGTCTGGCTGCTTAAGACAGGTTTTTCTGTAAATGTTTTTGATTGAATAGGATAGATCTAGCATTATTTTCAAGGTTTGGTTTTATAGGAACTATATAATTATATGGCACACAACAATTTTGTACTGGAGGTTAAATGGATGAAGTTTAAAACCATTTTCAACATATCACAATTACAGTGAGCCAAGTGAGCCCATATGGTGAGGCCAGAAAAATTTTGCCTGTGTTTTGGGTTACTTGACACAATAAAATAGGGTATTTTGTTATAATAATGAAATGTTATAAGCAAAATGATTTTAAATTGTTTTTCTATTCTTTAAAGGGATTATTTTGGCAAGTAAAACAAACACGCTGTTAATCCAGATTTTTCCTGTATGCATTGTGCACAAAATAATGCTTATATATTGATGTATAATCTTTATTTACTTGAAAGTTATCAAATTGATAGTAACTGAATACTGGCCAAAACTTTAATACATCACACTATAAAGTATTGCGCAATGTTTACATTGAACTCTGTAAACTTCCTGAACAAAGCCTCGAAAACGAAATCGGGAACGAGTCTTCACAATGTTATCCGATGATTGATCGGAAACCCGAAAGCAGTTTGTTGAAAATGGCGAATGTTAACAAAAACAAAAGCATGGCTTCAGAAACCCGATGTTTGTAATAAAGAGGTAATGCAATTAGACACTTTAGACACGTATATCTCTAAGTTATAAGTGTATCTTCATGATGGGTGTGTGTATTTAGGACAGGGAATTGACAGTAATATGCCAATATAATCCCTTTAAAAAAACAACAAATTATGATAGTAAATAAATCATAAGGAACAATACAGATATACACATTAAGCAGATATGTTCTGTAGTATTTAATACTTTTACATTTTAATTTTTTTTTAAAGATGCAAAAAAACCCCGATAGGGTCGGTTAAGTAACCCTAAACACAGGTACACATATATTTTTGTCTGGCCTAACATGCATGTTGTGTAGAAATCAAAAACAATACACTGAGGCACTGATGGTTGTAAATATCTCCGAACGGAAAGTAGTTCCATGAATAGCCTGCTTGATCCCAGCTGTCCTCCTGACATTTATCTCGGGAGTATAAGAAAACAGGAAACCAAAGCAGGAAATAGGAAATTTGAAACACCTTTGCTATTTCCCTAACACAGAAGTTTCACAAGTCGTTACATACCAAAATTGTTTCGTGAATAGATGTTTTGTAGCTTAACCAATTTTTTTGATATTTAATTATTTTCATTCCTAACTTCGTCCTAAAATATGTCAATATGTAGCTATTATTTAGCTGTTTGAATATTAAGCGTCAAATTAATGCCATTGAGGGGCAACAATCTGGGATCCTGGAAGGATAAACAGTATTCGAGCACACCCATCTCCACAAGTAACTGATAATTGATATCTTTCCCATTTGAATGAGAGGTTAGAGATGAATGACAATGAGACACAATGTCTTATATCCTTCATTACCAACACTGACTGGGCGGGGAATCATAGATGGATTTATAGTAAGATGCGCTACTGACTGAGCTAACTAGGCCTGGTTATTATTTAGCAAATATGAGTTAAAATTTTTTATGTGTCCCTTTAATACACATGTCAAATGTCACTCAAATGTCTACAACACAAGTGCGGACATTATATTTATTATCAAAAAAACACTATTGCCCTTATACAGTCAGCCACATTATATAAAAAAATCCACTTCAATACACATGCCATATACTGCAGTGGTGGTCTAGTGGTAGAGCATCCACTTTACATGTGGAAGGTCAAGGGTTTGATTCCTGGCTGGGTCATGTCATACCAAAGACTTGAAAAGTGGTGCTAGAAGTTTCTGTGCTTGGCGTTCAGCATTTAGACGATAGTTCTAGGTTTGGTTGGCCCGGTGTCAGTATATTGTGACTGGGTGGGATATTATAGTATACCATGTGTCTACAGCATATTTCAGTGTGGCAGTGCTTAGAATATTGTCCATAAAGATATGATAGAAGAATTGTTAAAAGTGACGTTAAACAACATGCAACATCTACTTTAGTCACATTGCTCTGGAACAGCTTTTGTGAACATAATTGTCCTAAAACAAAAGAATATATCTGAGGCACACCATGCCTTCTGCTTATTTTATTGTTTAATTATTGCAGTTAATTAATGTAATTTGTTTTATTAGAGTTTTCATCACAAACAATCTTGTTACATTGCAATAGCCTTTTAATTATCTGGAGTTTTGGTTATTTGTAATTGTCTGCTCCATCATTGGCTAGAAATTAGAAATATACGGTATATGTCAGTGTTGTGTTACAAAATGAACATAGGATGGTACATATACAGAGTAAACAAGTAAGAAAATAAAATGTAAAGTTTTGCTTTATACATGATATATTTTATATTTTTAGCTCAACTGACCAAAGGCCAGCAGGGCTTATGTCATGTTAAATTGTCTCGTCGTCAGTTGTCGTCTTTTAATTAACCTTTTTCTTGTAGACGCAATAGCACCTTCATTTTTCATTAAAAATTTCTCAAAAAACAAGATTCAGAACTGGCTCTACCCAGGAAGTGGACGCAAAAGCTGTTCATTTAAACTTGTAGCTTTCTACGCAATCAAGCTAAATTAAATTGGAATAAATTAACAATATAGATAAATATTTTTTGTATTTTTTCTTTTAATACCAATTCTAAATTTAATTTCCCCATTATTCACAACTGTTCTTTTTAGCTTGCCAGGACGAATTCCAAGGAGAGCTATTGTCATGACCCCGGCATTGCCGGCGTCGTTGTCGTCTGTAGACAGATATCAGATATCTATGCAACCACTCATTAGATATGAATGAAACTTTGCATGTGTGTTTACCATCATCAATGGAACACACAGAGATAAGAATCATAACTTTGGATTGCGTTTTGGCACAGTTATGGCCCTTTTTGGACTTAGACACACAGAGGCGAGCTTTGTTGGTTTTCTGACAATTCTTGTTTTGTAGTTATTGCTATATAGGTACTTTTCTGATTAGTCAATTTTATCGTTGACTACTTGATCTTCTGTGACTTCTTCTTTAACTGATCAATCGTGATTTATCATCATCCATTATTTATTGTACTATAAATATTGTACTGGTACTTATAGGTTATAGGTTTTCATTTATTTATTCATGTACAAATGAAGTAAATTTCAATGAAGATAACAAATATAATATACACCATAAACAACTTTAAAAATGCAAATTTTCGAATACAGTCAAACCTGTATGAGCGGTCACCTCTATTAAGCAGTCACTTGTTTTTAACAGCCACATTTGTTGTTTCCCATTTCTATGCTTTTAGAGCAAATTAACCTGTATTAAGCAACAACCTGTCTTAAAAGGTCAATTTCACCCCTTCCCTTGACTGGCTGCTTATAACAGGTTTGACTGTATTAAATATATTTTATATTCCAGATATGCTATACATATTTTTCCGGTCCATATAATGTAACAAAATCACTGTTAAACGCAATTAATTTGTTAAATTTAAAAACACTGTAAGAGTTTTGTCTTGGTTTAGCATTCATGTCATATATAGATTTGATACAAAAGCCATACTTGCGTTTTTTAAAGTCATTTAGTATAAAAAATCAACTACAGCCAAACCTGTGTAAGCAGTCAACTCTATTGAGCAGCCACTTGTCTTAAGCAGCCATATTTGCACTTTCCCATTTCTGTGCTTTCAGAGCAAATTAACTTGTATTAAGCAACAACCTGTCTTAGAAGGTTACTTTTTATCTGTCACTTTACTGGCTGCTTTACGACAAGTTTGACTGTAGTTGCATCAGTAAAATTTATGTTTATTCTGAAATTTTAAGCAGATAAACCTGTGAAAATTGCACATTGTCCTGTTTTCCAATGTTAGGGTAATGCTGTTAATGTGTGTTCGGTAGTAAATAATGGGTCATTGTGGGGTATTGAACTACATTGTGTATTGGGGTGTAGTCAACTGCAATTAGACGATATAAATCTGACAATATATGTTTAACAATTACAATGCAAATGGGAATTTGCAATGAATGCATTTATAACTTTAAACACAAAATATCTTATACCTATAAGATTGGATTTTAAATGTGAGAATATTTTAAACAGCATAAACGTTTGAGGCATGCTTAGGAAATTAAAATGTGTTTTATTAAATAGAAACAAAAATGAAATAATTCTAATTTGAGATGAGGTTATTGGTTTTTAAATGTGAGAATATTTTAAACAGCATAAACGTTGAGGCATGTTTAGGAAATTAAAATGTGTTTTATTAAATAGAAACAAAAATGAAATAATTCTAATTTGAGATGAGGTTATTGATCTGTCATCTCCAGGAGTGGGCAAGGTATATGTTTTTCAACATTTTCACTGAAAGAGATATCTGATTTTTCAGTATTTTGAAAAGCAAGCAACAGTTTAACCAACATATATATATTTTTTAAAGACATTTTTTGAATGGGGTTTAACGCCATTTTCAACACATTTCAGGTTATATATGGCATATCCAGGAAGACCTCAGACCGAATCAGATTAAGTAGAACCACCATCCTTCCATAAGTAACAGGAAGCTTTTTTGACATGAACCTAAGACCTTAGCGGTGAGAGGTAGGTGATCTTGAGACGGCACCTTAGACCACTCAGCCACGAAGGACCCCCAACATATTTAAGTATAATAATTAATACTTTAAACGCTTGAATAGCATCCAGGTGAACCTGATTCTAGACTAGCTCCAGAAAAACTGCAGTTGGTTTCATTGACATTAATTTAAGAATATTTATGTAACCAGTCAAAATGAAGTTAAGTTTTTAGGTAAAACTAAAGAAAACGGTTGGTGAAACAGATGTCTGTTTACTGTTATAGAAATGTTCACAAAAGAGCTGTTAAATTTATAAGTATTTATTGATTTAGTTAGGACTACCAGTCCATCAGGTGTGTTTCAGAATGTAGAATATTTTACCATTTCAGGCAAATCCACCGTATCTGGGGTGCCACAGGAAGTTTCTGGCAGATTTGTTGGGACCACATGTATGTGGAATGGTTCAAGAAGAATGATTTTATGATGCTAGGCCTGGGTACAGTAAACATTTATATATTCCTTATTATTCAGTTTAATTTTAGATTTTGCAAAGGACAAGGTTCATGAACCCCATAAATGGCCTTGTATAATGCAATAAAATTAAAACATTTTTGCAAACTTTAATGTTTTTTTTTTAATTTTATTATACTTTAGTCTTTTAAAACTATTAATATATGTTTTTGCTTTTCAATTTTCATTTCTTTCGCTTAATACAATATCATTAAAGTGTACATGTGCAGCGAAAATATGCAATTCCCCCCCCCCATTTTAAGCTATTTATTATATAATGGATTTAACAGTAAAGATACACTTGCCACATTGTAATATGTACACATACAGTAGACTTGAACATGGGTGGCAGGAACACCATATATATATCAACTTTTTATTCGGTCCTGGCCGTATTCCTATTTTGATGTATACACATGTATGGTAACATGTTGAACAATACTGGCTTGAACAATCCTAAACCCAAAGTATTTTGTACAGTCCCATCAGGTTCGAGCCATCAGAGTTCTACTGTATTATTTAGAGTGAACCACCAGACAATGATCAGAATAAATATCTTTGTGTGGCAAAAATGGCTTTCTGTTAAGAAAAAACCTATTTTACTCGTTACTTCATATAGATGCCTTTGGACACCTCTAATATAGAAGGCTTTTGAATTATTGGGTGAATTATGCTTATATTAACTGACAGAGTGGAAAACAGTGTGGAAAGTGTTCAGATTGCTCATTACTAGCAATCTGAACTCTTCCTGCACTGTTTTCAAATGTCTTCTATGATTGGTTAAGGAAAACAGGTATCTATGGAGTAAAGGGTTAAATGTCAAAAATAGGACAAAATTAGGGGAAAAAGAGTAATGTATTTGAGCAAAACAGGATACAACCTCGGTGATGAGAGGTAAGTGATCTTGAGAAGGCGCCTTGGACCACTCCGCTATGCCTTGGACCACTCCGCCATGAAGAACCCCTTTGACTTAATATTGATCATAACTGGTGCAAAATAATTTTGTGTATTGTTTATTTATTAATTTTGAATTAAACCCAACACATAGAATAACATAAATGGTTTAGGCTATCCAATCTCAACCATAATTATCCATAAATCTTTAGAAATTTTCGGGTATCATCATAATGCAATTTACTATACCAACAGGCATGTGCGTGAATATCATCTAAAATTTATATGGTAATTTCTATCAGAAAAGTAACTAATTTGCATATTGGAATTACTGATCAGATTATTAAAAAAAACCCCAATTCATTCACATGTAAGAGGGGTATCAGCTGTTATTAATCAATGGAAGGCAACGGAAATTCACGATCATTTTGTTTTTTATTTCTTTATAAAAAAAAATCTTCATTTACTGGTTATGCCACTTTATATCTTATTTGTAGTTCTGCTGACGAAAGGTCAGACGTCCATCGTCCAGCATCGTCCTTAGCAGTACTTTCTCTGAGACCACCAGGCCAATAATACAAACTTAAGTTCTGCTCATTGGCCGAATGACTATCAGAATATGAAACACTCTGATTGTCTCATCTTTTTCTACCAGAATTTATTCTAATTCCTAGCAATTTACTTTTGTCCAGCAAGAAATTGAATTTCCATAACATACATGTATCTTATTTTCATCTATCCAGGTTCCTTCATAGTGACCACTGGCGTTTTTTGGCTAGCTAATCTATTTTTCCTTATCCTGGATACCACAGGATGTCCGAGTTTTGCAAAGAAATACAAAGTACAAGAAGAAGTACAGGTATTATAAATCTATATATTTATATAAGAATATGCTAATTAATTCATATGTAATAAGATGAGAAAAATATGCAACCAGTCCAGAACTCGAACCCGGAAGTGTTTCCTTACTGGGCAAATTCTCTTCCTACTGAGCTAGTCATACAGCTGACATATAATTTTTACTAGTTTGAAATCTGGGCAAAAGCAAAAGACGAATTTAGATTGGCCAGCTGTTGAGTTACAATATATAGACCAGTGTGCAATTTTGTAAAAAAACACATGTGAAACATTAATAAAGTTTGCAAGTATAAAAAATGGTTTTATGCTATATTTTCATTTATTTGATCATTTAATGTATGTGTGTGTTGATATATCTGTACTAGCCTATCTAGGTATGTCAAAGGGGAAAAATGATAACAAACTATTGACATGTTTTAATTGAATCTAGAAACAGTATGTAATTTTTCAATACCCTATTCCCACACCCCTGTTTAAGACCTTAAAAACTTGGAAAAAAACTGAGAGTTAAAATCGTATTTTAATGGTAGATTATTTTTTAAATATTTTTTTAACTCATCTATATTTGTTCCTGATTAAATATATTTTAAATCAGAATCACAGTAATTTTTATTCTTTGTTTATTAATGATAGTTCTTTTATATATTTTAGGTGGAGATGCCAAAACTAAAGAGAGCCGTGAAAATGGTGCTATTTAACCAGGTGGCGGTCAGCCTTCCATTCTCGCTGTTTGGTGGGTATGCATTTTTATGGCGAGGCTGCGCAGTGGGTGGGGAACTTCCTACTTTCCATTGGGTTATGTTTGAAATCATGATCTTCTCGTTTGTGGAAGAATTCTTCTTTTACTATACCCACAGGTAGGTTGTTTTTTATACTCACAGATAGGTTGTTTTTTAAAATGGTTCAACCCCATTTGCAACACATTTCAAGTTATATATGGCATATCCAGTTTCATTGATGGAGACGCCGGGCCCGATTAGCTCAGTCAGTTACGCATCTGACTATCGATCCAGGGGTCGTGAGTTTGAATCCCCGCCAGGCAACTGTCTCCGTGATGATTGATATACGACATTGTGTCTCATTATCATTCGTCTCTCACCACTGATTCAAGTGGGAATGTTATCAGTTACTTGCGGAGATGGGGTGTGCTTGAGTACTGGTTAATCCTAGGAAACATTGCTTAAGTTAACTGATCGTCTGTTAGCCCTCGATGGCATAAAAATGATGCTAAATATTCAATCAATCAATCAATCATTGATGGAGCAAGACATCATAATGAATCTAAGTAGAATCACCGTCCTTCTGCTAGTAACTGGCAAACTTTATCACATAAAGTTTTTGGAGTGAACGGGACCTGCAACCTTAGTGGTGAGAAGCATGTCAAATTGTAAACTTGGTACATAGAAAACATTGATTGATATGGAATTGTAAACCATACCTGCAACATACCTGTTAGAACAATTTTTAGTATCCTTAAGCAGTGACTTAATTACTGGAAGGCTAATATCATTTCAATACAAACAGCTAACTTTCGAGTGGCACATTTCGATCTCTGAACCTTTG
Source organism: Panopea generosa (assembly GCA_029582155.1). Lineage (NCBI taxonomy): Eukaryota > Metazoa > Mollusca > Bivalvia > Adapedonta > Hiatellidae > Panopea > Panopea generosa. The sequence goes on from CM055896.1 coordinate 2,079,752, forward strand.
TCTGAATTTAATAATTTTGGTACCAAAGTAAAGCTGATAAAAATGTTGACTATTTCCAATTATTTGATATTTTTCTTCTTCTTCAAAAAAAAAAGGTAGCATTCTCATTTTTACAAAAACAATTAACATTACATTATAGAAATTGAAATTTATGTTGATAGATGAAGAAATAAATTATCCATTGTTGGGGAAAATTTTATATGTTTCTCAAGAATTTTTTCATATTTTTTACTTTAAAAATGGATTAAAACTATACCAATGGAAAATGGTCCCAAAATATAACTGTAAGCACAAAACATCTTTATTTCTTTAAATTTAAAAAGAAAGTTTTACCACCCAAAGTTACAATCAAACCCTTTCTTTTGATGCCAAAATCACAAAAATATCTTGTTTGGTTCAGAAGTAGTTGGGTTTCAAAGATTTGGAAAATGCAAAATGTACCATTCGAAATTTATACAAGAACCTGCTGTCATTTATCTCTGTTTATATGTCTGTTTTAAGTGGTGAAAGGGTATGTTTACATTTTTCTCTTCCTTTGCAGGTTACTTCACCACCCGAGACTGTACAAGCATATCCACAAATTACACCATGAGTGGACAGCTCCCATTGGTATAGTGGCTTTGTATGCCCACCCACTGGAGCATTTCTGTAGCAACATACTTCCACCTGCACTAGGACCACTGTTTATGGGCTCGCACTTGGCCACATCTTGGCTGTGGTTTTGTCTGGCCCTAATGTCAACCACAATTGCACACTGTGGATATCACCTCCCGTTGCTTCCATCACCAGAGGCACATGACTACCATCACCTCAAGTATGTATACTGTACTATATAGTCTACTATCATCACCTAAGTATGTATACTTTACTGAATAATCTATTACAATTGCTTCAAGTATGTATACTGTACTGAAAAGTCTACTGCAATCACCTCAAGTATGTATTCTGTACTAAATAGTCTACTGCAATCACCTCAAGTATGTATTCTGTACTAAATAGTCTACTGCTATCGCCTCAAGTATGTATACTGTACTGAATAGTCTACTGCTATCACCTCAAGTATGTATTCTGTACTAAATAGTCTACTGCTATCGCCTCAAGTATGTATACTGTACTAAATAGTCTACTGCAATCACCTCAAGTATGTATTCTGTACTAAATAGTCTACTGCTATTGCCTCAAGTATGTATACTGTACTGAATATTCTACTGCTATCACCTCAAGTATGTATTCTGTACTAAATAGTCTACTGCAATCACCTCAAGTAAGTACACTGTACACCATCACCTCAAGTATGTATACTGTACTAAATAGTCTACTTCCATCACCTCAAGTATGTATACTGTACACCATCACCTCAAGTATGTATACTGTACTAAATAGTCTACTTCCATCACCTCAAGTATGTATACTGTACACCATCACCTCAAGTATGTATACTGTACTAAATAGTCTACTGCTATCGCCTCAAGTATGTATACTGTACTGAATAGTCTATTGCTATCACCTCAAGTATGTATTCTGTACTAAATAGTCTACTGCAATCACCTCAAGTGAGTACACTGTACACCATCACCTCAAGTATGTATACTGTACTAAATAGTCTACTTCCATCACCTCAAGTATGTATACTGTACACCATCACCTCAAGTATGTATACTGTACTAAATAGTCTACTGCCATCACCTCAAGTATGTATACTGTACTGTATAGTCTACTACCATCACCTCAAGTATGTATACTGTACTGAATAATCTACTACCATCACATGAAGTATATATTGTACACCATCATCTCAAGTATGTATTCTGTAATGAACAATCTACTACGATCACCTCAAGTATGTATACTGTACACCATCACCTCAAGTATGTATTCTGTACTAAATAGTCTACTGCCATCACCTTGAGTATGTATACTGTACACCATCACTTCAAGTATGTATTCTGTACTAAATAGTCTACTGCCATCACCTCAAGTATGTATACTGTACACCATCACCTCAAGTATGTATTCTGTACTAAATAGTCTACTGCTTTCGCCTCAAGTATGTATTCTGTACTAAATAGTCTACTGCCATCACCTCAAGTATGTATACTGTACACCATCACCTCAAGTATGTATTCTGTACTAAATAGTCTACTGCTATCGCCTCAAGTATGTATTCTGTACTAAATAGTTTACTGCTATTGCCTCAAGTATGTATACTGTACTGAATAGTCTACTGCTATCACCTCAAGTATGTATTCTGTACTAAATAGTCTACTGCAATCACCTCAAGTAAGTACACTGTACACCATCACCTCAAGTATGTATACTGTACTAAATAGTCTACTTCCATCACCTCAAGTATGTATACTGTACTGTATAGTCTACTACCATCACCTCAAGTATGTATACTGTACTGAATAATCTACTACCATCACATGAAGTATGTATTCTGTACACCATCATCTCAAGTATGTATTCTGTAATGAACAATCTACTACGATCACCTCAAGTATGTATACTGTACACCATCACCTCAAGTATGTATTCTGTACTAAATAGTCTACTGCCATCACCTCAAGTATGTATACTGTACACCATCACTTCAAGCATGTATTCTATACATTATCACCTCAAGTATGCATTCTGTATACCATCACCTCAAGTATGTATATTGAACTGAATAGTCTACTGCCATCACCTCAAGTATGCATTCTGTATACCATCACCTCAAGTATGTATATTGAACTGAATAGTCTACTGCCATCACCTCAAGTATGCATTCTGTATACCATCACCTCAAGTATGTATATTGAACTGAATAATCTACTGCCATCACCTCAAGTATGCATTCTGTATACCATCACCTCAAGTATGTATATTGAACTGAATAGTCTACTGCCATCACCTTAAGTATGTATACTATACTGAATAGTCTACAACCATCACCTCAGGTATGTATACTGTACTGAATAGTCTACAGCCATCACCTCAAGTATATATACTGTACTGAATAGTCAACTGCCATCACCTCAAGTATGTATACTATACTATATAATCTATTGCTTTAACCTCAAGTATGTATACTGTACTGAATAGTCAACTGCCATCACCTCAAGTATGTATACTATACTGAATAATCTGTTGCTTTAACCTCAAGTATGTATACTGTACTGAATAGTCTACAGCCATCACCTTAAGTATGTATACTGTACTGAATAGTCTACAGCCATCACCTCAAGTATTATACTGTACTGAATAGTCAACTGCCTTCACCTCAAGTATGTATACTGTACTGAATAGTCTAGTGCCATCATCTCAAGTGTATTCTGTACTGAATTATATATTGCCTTCACCTCAAGTATGTTTACTGTACTGAATAGTCTAGTGCCATCATCTCAAGTGTATTCTGTACTGAATTATATATTGCCTTCACCTCAAGTATGTATACTATACTGAATAGTCTACTGCCATCACCTCAAGTATGTATACTGTACTGAATAGTCTACTGCCATCACCTCAAGTATGTATACTGTACACCATCACCTCAAGTATGTATACTGTACTAAATAGTCTACTGCCATCACCTCAAGTATGTATTCTGTACTAAATAGTCTACTGCTATCGCCTCAAGTATGTATTCTGTACTAAATAGTTTACTGCTATCGCCTCAAGTATGTATACTGTACTGAATAGTCTACTGCTATCACCTCAAGTATGTATTCTGTACTAAATAGTCTACTGCAATCACCTCAAGTAAGTACACTGTACACCATCACCTCAAGTATGTATACTGTACTAAATAGTCTACTTCCATCACCTCAAGTATGTATACTGTACTGTATAGTCTACTACCATCACCTCAAGTATTTATACTGTACTGAATAATCTACTACCATCACATGAAGTATGTATACTGTACACCATCACCTCAAGTATGTATTCTGTACTAAACAGTCTACTGCCATCACCTCAAGTATGTATACTGTACACCATCACTTCAAGCATGTATTCTATACATTATCACCTCAAGTATGCATTCTGTATACCATCACCTCAAGTATGTATATTGAACTGAATAGTCTACTGCCATCACCTCAAATATGCATTCTGTATACCATCACCTCAAGTATGTATATTGAACTGAATAGTCTACTGCCATCACCTCAAGTATGCATTCTGTATACCATCACCTCAAGTATGTATATTGAACTGAATAGTCTACTGCCATCACCTCAAGTATGCATTCTGTATACCATCACCTCAAGTATGTATATTGAACTGAATAGTCTACTGCCATCACCTTAAGTATGTATACTATACTGAATAGTCTACAACCATCACCTCAGGTGTGTATACTGTACTGAATAGTCTACAGCCATCACCTCAAGTATGTATACTGTACTGAATAGTCAACTGCCATCACCTCAAGTATGTATACTGTACTGAATAATCTATTGCTTTAACCTCAAGTATGTATACTGTACTGAATAGTCAACTGCCATCACCTCAAGTATGTATACTATACTGAATAATCTATTGCTTTAACCTCAAGTATGTATACTGTACTGAATAGTCTACAGCCATCACCTTAAGTATGTATACTGTACTGAATGTCTACAGCCATCACCTCAAGTATTTATACTGTACTGAATAGTCAACTGCCTTCACCTTAAGTATGTATACTGTACTGAATAGTCTAGTGCCATCATCTCAAGTGTATTCTGTACTGAATTATATATTGCCTTCACCTCAAGTATGTATACTGTACTGAAAAGTCTACTGCCATCACCTCAAGTATGTATACTGTACTGAATAGTCTACTGCCATCACCTCAAGTATGTATACTGTACACCATCACCTCAAGTATGTTTACTGTACTGAATAGTCTACTGCCATCACCTCAAGTATGTATACTGTACACCATCACCTCAAGTATGTATACTGTACTGAATAATCTACTGCCATCACCTCAAGTATGTATACTGTACACCATCACCTCAAGTATGTATACTGTACTTAATAATCTTCTGCCATCACCTCAAGTATGTATACTGTACACCATCACCTCAAGTATGTATATTGTACTAAATAGTCTACTGCCATCACCTCAAGTATGTATACTGTACACCATCACCTCAAGTATGTATATTGTACTAAATAATCTACTGCCATCACCTCAAGTATGTATACTGTACACCATCACCTCAAGTATGTATATTGTACTAAATAGTCTACTGCCATCACCTCAAGTATGTATATTGTACACCATCACCTCAAGTATGTATATTGTACACCATCACCTCAAGTATGTATACTGTACTGAATAATTTACTGCCATCACCTCAAGTATGTATACTGTACACCATCACCTCAAGTATGTATATTGTACTAAATAATCTACTGCCATCACCTCAAGTATGTATACTGTACACCATCACCTCAAGTATGTATATTGTACTAAATAGTCTACTGCCATCACCTCAAGTATGTATATTGTACTAAATAGTCTACTACCATCACCTCAAGTATGTATGCTGTACTGTATAGTCTACTACCATCACCTCAAGTATGTATGCTGTACTGTATAATCTACTACCATCACCTCAAGTATGTATACTGTACACCATCACCTCAAGTATGTATATTGTACTAAATAGTCTACTGCCATCACCTCAAGTATGTATATTGTACTAAATAGTCTACTACCATCACCTCAAGTATGTATGCTGTACTGTATAGTCTACTACCATCACCTCAAGTATGTATGCTGTATTGTGTAGTCTACTACCATCGATTACTCAACACAAAAAAAAACACACAGCTGATTAAAAAAAAAATCCTATGGTGGTATTTACCCTTTTTCTTTTGTTCACAGTTCTATCTCCTAAACGTACGTAACCTACATCGCGATCCAAACTGCTTTTATTATTCGAATATTTATAAAAATGCACTAAATACTTCTCGCGCCCGAATATCGTAGAGTTACCATCGCTCGTCCCTTGCGGCAGTGGCTATATAACTGGGTTGATATATATGTGAAAAAATAATTAAAATTACTAGATATTGTTTTGGGTGCAATTTTAGTTGAGAACAATTTTTGATTTTGTAAACACTCTATTTGGAGGAAAACAAGAATATCAGTTGAACAGTCTTTTTTAGTGGTATATAAAAGTTCTGTTTTGGTCAAATTCATTTGAATATTATTTAATAAAAAAAATATATATCACAATAAAAGATTTGGTTAGGAAATTTTAATGCAAAACTTTGATGGATGATTTTTTTTTGTTATTTTCTCCGTTTAAAATAAATGTTTACTGTAAAAAAGATTTTACATTACAGATTTTCAAAAGTAAAACAAGTTTTTTATTTACCTCTGAAAAATAGTGATTTTCTGATATCCAGTTGATATATTTGCCACTGAAACTGCAATTGCATAAAGCCAAAATACCTTTGACTGAAACTTGCGCCCAAAAACTACAAACACAATACAACACCTTACAATGTATTAAGTTTCTATATTTTGCTGTCTTGTCCGATAGTCAACATAAATATAAATAATTTTATATTCAGGTTTAACCAGAACTTTGGAGTTCTTGGCGTGTTGGATCGTCTCCATGGCACCGACATTCTGTTCCGGGCCAGTAAACAGTATGAGCGTCACAGTATGTTGCTGAGTTCGGCACCTCTCAATCAGCAGTTTCCGTCATCTCCAAAAAAGAAGCCTGAATAGATAAACATCATGGATGAAGATCTACGGGCGTTTGAAAAAAAAAATCTCTTTAAATCTTTTTTTTTTTTTTTTTTTTTTTTTTTTTGAATGGGGTTTAACGCCATTTTCAACATATTTCAGGTTATATATGGCATATCCAGTTTTACTGGTGGAGGAAGACCTCAGACTAAGTCAGACTGAGTCAGACTGAGTAGAACCACCGTCCTTTCGCAAGTAACTGGAAACTTTCTCACATAAAGTTTTTGGAGCGAGCGGGACTCGAACCTACGACCATAGCGGTGAGAGGTAAGTGATCTTGAGATGGCGCCTTAGACCACTCGGCCACGGAGGACCCTCTCTTTAAAACTGAATTCAGAAAAAAGTGTTATTTTGTATAATTTCATAAAAAAAGTCAAAAATATAAACAAATCAATTTTTAAAGTTGTTTTAAGGATATAAAAGAAAAGAATGGTTTATCTCATAGAACATTGCATTTGTTACTTGTCCGGCAGTCCTAACAGGCAGTTAGGAAAATGTAGAAAAACCTTTATTTGTCATCAAAACTTATATTGGATACAGTGTCTCATAAAACGGTAGCTTCATATTAAAGGAAGTTTATCAGGAAAAAATTGCTATAAATGTCTAAAAATAAAAAAAAATATAATATATATTCTAGATGAGTGCAAAAGATCTCATTATTATTAAGAATGGAAATCCCTATTCTTAAAATAGATATACTTAGTGACTTTACAAACGTAAGTACAAGTATTGTATCAAATCTAAATGACATGAATGATTAACCAAGACGAAACTTTCTTACTTTGTTTTTTTTCAATTTAACAAATTAATTGCTGTTGTCAGCAATTTTATAACATATATGAACCGTTGAAAATGATAGCAGATCTGGGATTTATTCAATAACTTGTGTTGTTTTTTAAGTCGTTCAGTATATCATATACATAAGGGCTTATTGAATATAATTATATATATATATAGTCGTGCTTTATTAGGAATTGATTTTTATCAGTTTTAAATTTTTGAGAAGTCCAGATATACTTCCTTTAAATTATAAATGTATACGGAAATGTAAATACCTGCCCGTGTTTATACATTTGTGTGTGCAGTTTATTCAACAAGATGACAAACTGCTTATTTAACCCTTTACTTCATATAGACGCCTTTGGACACCTCTTATATAGACGCCTTTGGACACCTCTAATATAAAAGCCTTTGGGCACCTAATATAGAAGGCTTTTGAATTATTGGATGAATTATGTTTATATTATATGTAACTGAAAGAATGGAAAACAGTGCAGGAAGTGTTCAGATTGCTTGTTACAAGCAATCGTTACAAGCAATCTGAACTCTTCCTGCACTGTTTTCAAAGACCTTCTGTGATTGGTGCCGTATCTATGGAGTAAAGGGTTAAAATTACTAGAATTCTTATGTTGTTTTATTTAATTTTGTGTCTTTTTTATGACTTGTTGGAAGTGCTGCTTATGTATGTGAGAAAAGATAAAAAAGAGAGGTGTGTATATGTGGGAAAGATGAGAGAAACAGATTGAGAAAGGGAGAAAGAGAGTGAGAAGAGGTGGATGTGTGAAAAGTATTAGATAAGGATAGAAGAGAGAGAAGTGAGTTCTAGAAAAAGAGAAGAGATTATTGTTAATATTTATATATTTTGTTTTGTTTTTATTTTATCTAGATTTTATTTCCTGTATTCAGGCTGCATTTGTAAGGAGTTATGTGCACATTTTTTTAAATGACATAATTTTTTTTTGCATATTGATTGGTACACAATATCAGTCTGCAAGACATAACTACAAATTTAGTCTTAAAAAAGCAATCTGTAATATCTGAAAAATATTTTTGACTTGGCAGTTAATTTATAACTATAAAGTAATTCCGAACAATTTATAATTCACATACTAGTCACATTGAATAATTTATTGATACTTGCGGAGCATTTTTTGTTATTTACAGAAATAAGCTGTCAAATTTCTTCATAGCTCAGTTTGAAATTAGTGGTTAGGAATTATTTAAAACAGGAAAAGTAACTGATTGAGATTTTGTGAATGTTCACATATTTATGCAAAATCTTGTTAAATATCATTTTTTTCAATTATTTTAACTACCATTCATCTGAAATCAAAACTGTTTCTTTGCCCAATGAAATTGTGTACAGAACGAGACCATTAAATATTGCATATTTTTGTAGTTATAAATAGAACCCCTGAAATATTCATCATGTTCATAAATGTCAACAGACACTATATAAGTTATACAAATGTAACTGCTTGTGCAGAAAGAAAAGCTAGTTTTTGTCAGACTTATGAGAAAATGTACACAGATAATCTGAAATTAATATTCACCTGCATGGATGTTATAGTCAGAATGGTAGAGGTCATTGTCATTTGTAAATGTGAAGATCATCTGTAAAGGTCACACATGTATTTGAAGATTAAGTTCAAGGTCATGTTTATTTAAAAATATTTCAAAAAGTTAGTTAAAGCTTGATTATTTGTTCTGTTTTATACTGTACAAGCTTATTACACTCATGTGAAGGTCACTTGTAAAGGTCACATATATTTTTTAAGTTAAAAGTTCAAGGTCATGCTAATTTAAACATGATTATTTGTGTTGTTTTACACTGGGCAAGTTTATTACACTCAAGGAAGTTTGGTGCCATGCATATTGCAATGTTTTCTGTATAAATTGTAACAAACCCAAGATATATTTTTCAAATTAACATAGTGTTGTAGTAGCACCAATTCATAATTTGTGTCGATCAAAATTCAGCCATCGTGCTTACAGTGCCAAGCTACTTTCTGACATGTCGAAACATCTATATGATGTCAATTTGGCATCATTGTAAAGTGGCATTATTTTGATATGTTACGTCATCAATGACTGATGGAAACTAACATTTACAAAGTATTATTTATAAAATGTTTGAACACTTGTGTAAGATTCTCTATAGAACTCCATTTTCTTAGGCGAGCTATTGTGATCACTTTTCATCCGTTGTCTGTCCATCTGTCCATCCGTAAACAATCGCTTTAAATGACATCTCCTCTAAATATGCTCATTTGATTTAAATTCAAGCACCACAGGAATGATCCTTGGATAGTCTTCTACCAAAAGTGTTAAAACAAACCTGATCTATGTGGAACTCTGGTTGCCATGGTTAAGGAAAGGAAAAACTTAAAAAAAATTCTTGTCAGAAACTACTTGCCCAATTTCAAAGTAATTTCATAGAAATGTTACTTTAGTGACTCTCTACCAAAATTGTTCAAGCCATCATGATTTTTAAAAAAAAAACATGGTCGCCAATGGGTAGGGCTGGTTTTCCCTATATGGCTATAGTAAAAAATCTTCTCGTCTGAAACCACAGAAATTTGTAATAATTTGGCAGAAATGTTTCTTTGGTAACCTTCTACCAAGATGATTTTTTTTTATTTGTTCGTTCAAAAACATCGCCACCAGGGGTCCAGGCTGGTTTTCTCTGTATGGCTTGAGTAAAAAATTCAACATTTTCTTGTCATAAACTACTAGACTGATTGCAAAATAATTTCACAAGAATATTCTTCGGGTGACCCTCTACCAAGATTGTTCAAGCCGCCGCAATTCATAAAAACACATTGACTTGGAGGTAGAGCTGGTTTTCCATATATGGCTGTAGTGAAAAATCTTCTCATCTGTAACGAATGTCAGCAAGTGCATGATCACAAGGGGGCAGGCCTGATTTTTTCTATATGGCTATATAGTGAAAACTTCAATTTAAAAATTTCACTCAGGTGAGCGAAATAGAGCCATCTTGGCCCTCTTGTTTGTTATTGCTATTTATTTATTGTGAAATAGACTCGAAAACTGTTTTTGAAATTTTCTACAAGCAATAAGTATTAGTGTCCACAAGAAATAATTATATGGTACAAGCAGAGATAAAACATTTTTGTTTTGGTATAGCTATGTTGTAAGTTAATGGTGACATGTTCAACTATGCTTTTCTATCCATTTGTGACACTATACCCCTTTTTTCTTTCAGTTTGCGAATCTCAGTATTTTAATGTTGTGCTATTGTGTTTTTATTTTGTATTGTCTGTGATTTATTAGTTTCTTCTTAAACCTGTGTGATTAAATAAAAGAAATGAGCTATACAGTTTCTGAAAAACATTCTTCAGAGGCTAAACAGGAATATAACCATGTAAAAACAACTCTAATGGCTTAAATCCTGATGGAGCCGGGTGGGGGGGGGGAATTTCTATTTTTTTATTGGGGAATTTCTATTTTTTTATTGTGTCAATTATTTGTGTTCAAGTACAACAGCCACAGTCATTGCCACAATAAATTCTGCTTAGCCCCAAACCAGCTAAAATCCTAGGGAGCCTAGTAGAGAAATGTTTTGTTTGGTGGCAGCCATTGGTATATTCTTGTAAAAAAACAACACTCACTACCACAATATATTTCTGCTTAGCCCCAAATCAGTTAAAGCCCCAGAGTAGTTGACTTAACCCGAACACTCCAAGGTTTTTAAAACAATTTCTGCAGACTTTTTTCTCCTCGTACAAACGTCAATGTTTTTTTTCTTTCAAAACCTCGAATTTGGTGTCTGAGTACTTGGAGGTTCAAACCTCGGGTAAAGCCGGGAGACTAAGGCTTGAATCAGTGTGCAAACACATACAGTCTGACCATGGTTTACATTGTTTTGGTCTTAATTGGTAAGTTAAAAGATAAGGGAATAGTCATAACACAAAAATGAAAGAGTCAAATTTGTAAAATTTCAGTAAGAAATAAAGGGGCATACACCAATTTTGGTAAGAATTGAAGAGACACATATCAATTTAAGTAAGAATAAAAAGGACACACATCAATTTAACTGGACACTATTAAGGATACTTGTGTATCTGCATGCTGCAAATAAGAAATTAAGATTATACAAATATTTATACCGACTTTTAATTTCATTTCTGGATAGAAAAATGGACTGACTCTGGTAAATGGATGAACGACCTCTTATTACGTAAATTTGTGATCACACGTGATTAAAGGTTCTGTATTTATTGTTATACCATCATAGTTTATCTGTAGAATGAATAAAAATTCTAAGGAAGTACCAACTACTGTGACAACTTTAGTTTTATAAAAGCTGTTCATCAGGATTTTTCAAACTTTTAAAATTGGCCAAAACATTTTATCTATGTATACTTATTGACCCCGTTTGCCAACAGGATGCCTAATTTAAACATGCCAAAATAATACGTTGAAAACGAATTTCCTAACATGGGCTACGTGCCTAGGTTAGACTAAAATAGATATTCCGCTTAAAATTGCAACATATTCATTAAATGAGTCGCATGATTTTAATTTGATTCGTTATACAGGTTTATACATAGTAAAACTTGTTTCATCTTAGATTTTAGAGTCCGAGGTCATCAAACAGTTTGAAAGTGCTGTCTATTTTAGAATGGATATTTCGTTTCAAGTTTACCACTCCATTTCAAAAATTGATTTTGTCATGTTTTGGTGGATTTGACATACCAAACTATTCGGATTTTATTTAAAACTAGATTTTTAAACTAGATTTCATTATTGGTGTGTGTCTCATTTTGGATTAAATAAGATAATCTTCTGTTTTCATGTATCATTTTTTTGCTGTATAAATTCTATCAACTGTCTATAATTGTGAAGAATAAATATTTGTTCTTGTTTATTCTAAGCCTGCTGTTGTTTTTTATCACCATGACAAACATGACACGGCTCAAATTGTACCCCTATGATAGTCCAACTTCCTGCAAACTAAAGTAGAGCGTGTGGTCCAGTGGTAAAGCATCAGAACTAGGATTGGAGAGTTCTGGGTTCGAACCTCTGCCACAGCTATGTGTGGTGTTTATGAACAAAACGTTTTATCCATATATGCTTTGTATTGTCATACCCAGGAACATTTCGAATATGATTTGTCTAATTTGTAATTAAACTTATTTCAAAATCAAGGTAAAATAAATTAGCTCAACATAAAACAAAACTAAATTTTAAATCCTAGTTTACTTGATAGCAAGATCACACATGTATGTAAGGCTATTCATCGTCGAATACCCCCGGGTGTCACATCCGATACTCTCCATCACCCATGGGAAAATACGCCAGCTCTGTGTCGTTTTATTTGAACAGATCAGAACAAATAACAACGTTAACAAAGTCTTATTTGCATGAAACTACCGTTGCGATTGGATTACGTTACCTTCATAAAATCGTGAAGGAACCAATCATATGGTTGCATCGTGGCTTGGTAGAAACGACGCAAAACAAGTGTAATATTCCATGCGTGATTAATGGAGAGTATCGGAATGGATTACGCGTGGGTATCCGACGATGAAGGTTGTTATTATACAGTTAAGTACTGATGTGATTTTTTATTGTCAGAACCGATTTGTAAAAACCTGTACTGGACGAGATGCTACATTTTGTCATTTAAAGGCAATTTCAGCCACAGTTTCCGAGATGATTAACATACAACATTGTGATTCGTCTCTCATCGCTGATTCAAGTAGGAAAGTTATCAGATACTTGCAGAGATTGGTGTGCTCGAGTCCTGTTTAACCTTCCACGATCCCAAGAAAGAGCATTTAGGTTCACTGATCTAGCCCTCGATGGCATAAGATTCAAAACAGTCAATTTCTGTTTCTAGGGATTTCCATTCAATTTCACCGCTCTGACTAAATATCGTTTTTGTCACGTGATATCGGAGGTGAAATTCTATATCATTCTCATTTAATTATAAATGATTATGAGATATTTTGCATTCATTTAGAAAATACATATTTTTTATTTTTAAACATTTATAGCATTTCCCCCCTGATTTTCCCCCCTTTAATACGAAGCTAGCTACCGTTTATGTGACATTCTATCCAAGAGATAAGTTTTGATGACAAACATTATTTTTCTACATTTTCTTATTGTTGCTCTGATTTTGGTAACTGCCTGTAAGAACTGGTGGACGAGTAAACACAAACAAATGCATTGTTCTGTTAGATAAACCATTCTTATCTTTTAAATCACAAAAACAACTTTAAGAAAGGATCTGTTTATATTCTTGACTTCTTTCGTGAACTTATAAAAATACTTTTTTTTTCTGAATTCAGTTTTAAAAATATTTTATTAAAAAGAAACAGTTTATCTGAATCCATGATGTTTATTCTGGTTTCTCTTTTGGAGATGACGGAAACTGCTGATTGAGAGGGGCCGAATTCAGCAACATGCTGTGACGCTTATACTGTTTACTGGCGCGGAACAGAATGTCGGTGCCATGGAGACGATCCAACACGCCAAGGACTCCAAAGTTCTGGTTAAACCTAAAATAAAATTATTTATATTTATGTTGACTATCGGACAAGACAGCAAAATATACAAATTAACACAATGTGAATTGTAAGGTGTTGTATTGTGTTTATTGTTTTGGGCGCATGTTTCATTCATTTTATTTTGGCTTATTTAGTACAGTATACATACTTGAGGTGATGGTTGTACATGATTCAGTACAGTATACATACTTGAAGTAATGGTGGTAGATTATTTAGTACAGTTTACTTACTTGAGGTGATGACGGTAGAATATTTATTACAGTATTCATACTTAAGGTGATGATGGTAGATTATTCAGTACAGTATACATATTTGAGGTAATGGCGGTAGATTATTTAATAAAGAATACAGACTTGAGGTGACAGTAGACGCTTAAGTACAGTATACATACTTGAGGTGATGGTTGTAAATTATTCAGTACAGTATACATACTTGAGGTAATGGCAGTAGACTATTTAGTACAGTATACATACTTGAGGTGATGACGATAAACTATTTAGTACAGTATACATACTTGAGGTGATGGCCATAGATTTTTCAGTACAGTATACATATTTGAAGTAAAGACGGTAGATTATTATTACAGTATACAGACTTGAGGTGACGGTAGACGCTTTAGTACATTATAACTATTGAGGTGATAGTGGTAGCCAATTCAATACAGTATACGTACTTGAGGTGGTGGTGGTATACTATCCAGTACATAATACATACTTTAGGTGATGGCGGTAGACTTTTTTGTATAGTATACATACTTGAGGTGATGGTAGTAGATTATTTTTGTACAGTAAACATACTTGAGGTGATGGTTCAGTATAAATATTCATTACAGTATACACATTTGAAGTGATGGCAGTAGATTATTTATTAAAGTATACAGACTTGAGGTGATGGTATACGTTTTAGTACAGTATACATTCTTGAGGTGATGGTGGTAGCCTATTCAGTACAGTATACATACTTGAGGTGATGATGGTATACGTTTTAGTACAGTATACATTCTTGAGGTGATGGTGGTAGCCTATTCAGTACAGTATACATACTTGAGGTGATGGCGGTAGACTACTTAGTACAGTATACATAATTGAGGTTATGGTTGTAGTTTTTTTGTACAGTATACATACTTGAGGTGATGGTGGTAGCTTATTCAGTACAGTATATATACTTGTGGTGATGGCGGTAGACCTTCTAGTACAGTATACATACTTGAGGTGATGGTGATAGACTATTCAGTACAGAATACATACTTGAGGTGATGGCGGTAGACTACTTAGTACAGTATAGATACTTGAGGTGATGGTAGTAGATTGTTTCGTACTGTAAACATACTTGAGGTGATGCTAGTAGATTTTTCATTACAGTTTACAAAGTTGAGGTGATTGCGGTAGAGTATTTAGTAAAGTATGCATACTTGAGGTGATGTTAGTAGATTATTCAGTACAGTAAACATACTTGAGGTGATAGTGATAGACTATTTATTACCGTATACATACTTGAGGTGATGATTGTAGATTATTTATTACAGTATACATACTTGAGGTGATGGAAGTCATGCGCCTCTGGCGATGGAAGCAGCGGCAGGTGATATCCGCAGTGTGCGATTGTGGTCGACATTAGGGCCAGACTAAACCACAACCAAGCCGTGGCCAAGTGTGAGCCCATTAACAGTGGTCCGAGTGCAGTTGGAAGTATTACGCTCCAAAAATGCTCCAGTGGGTGGGCATACAAAGCCACTATACCAATGGGAGCTGTCCACTCATGGTGTAATTTATGGATATGCTTATACAGTCTCGGGTGATGAAGTAATCTGAGGAATGAGTTTAAAATGTAAACAAAATATTTCACTCACCCATTCTCCACTTAAAACAGAGACATATAAACAGAGATGAGTGACAGCAAGTGTTTGTTTAAATTTCGGGTGGTACATTTTGCGTTTTCCAAATCTTGGAAACATAACTACTTCTGAACCTACCATCATATTTTTGTGATTTTGATATCATAAGAAAGTGTTTGTTACTATGGGTGGTAAACTTTTCTTTTTAAATTTTAAGAAATAAAGACGTTTTCCGTTTAAAGTTATTTTTTGTGATAATTTTCTCATTTTTGGTCCATTTTTAAGTAAAAAGAGGGAAAACCTCTTAGAATATCGGTATGAAATTTTAGCCTAAAAAAATTAACTTACTCCTTTATCTTTCTACATAAAATTTCTATTTCTAAGATGTGATGTTAAAATGTTTTTGTTAAAACACAACCTATTTGTTAAAAAAATAAATATTTCGTAAAAATGTTAATTTATTTCATTTTTAACTAGTAATAATCCAAATTCAGAAAAATATTATAAAATAATCGGTAATTGGAAATAGTCAACATTTTTATCAGCTTTACCTTGGCACCAAAATTATTAAATTCTGACAAAGGTTCAAAGAAAATGTTAAATATGCAACCCGATAGTTATCTGTGGATATTGAATTGATAAGCCTGTCATTATCTTTAATTAAGTCACTGCTTAAAATATACAAAATATTGTTTTAGTACTGTATGTAGCAGGTTTACATTTGTATATAAATCATTGTTTTCTGTGTACCAAGCTTACATTTAAAACAAATTTTCTATTTAGTTAGTAAACAACTCTTTATATAACATTGTTTATATGTACTAATTTTACATCTAAATCATTGTTCCTAAGTAAGTTATGTTATATAAATCATTGTTTTCTATGTACCAAGTTTACAATGTTATATAGAAGACATAAAGCAACGTATTATAGACAAACAGGCGACACAACTGATTTGAATCAGTCTTCATTTAAATAAAGTAGCAGTGTAACAATAATAGCACGAGGGACAAGATGGCCCTATATCGCTCACCTGAAATAGAATTAAATTGAATATTTCACCATATGGCCATATAGTAACCAAGTCCATCCCCCTTTTGGCCATGTATTTTGACAAATCATAACGCCTTTAACAATATTGGTTAAGGTTCACCAAAGGAACAAATATTGAAATCCGGTCATTTTCAGATTTTTTTTTTAAATTTTTAATATAACCATATATGAGAAACCAGCTCCGATTTTTTGGTGAATTGCAATGACTTGAACAATCTTGGTAGAGGGTCACCTAGGAAACATTACAGTGAAATTATGTTTGCAACGAGTTGTTTCTGATAAGAATTGTTTTAAAATTTTTACTTAAGCCATACAGAGAAAACCAGCCCGAACCTCTGGCGGCAACCAGAGTTCCGCATGAAAAAAAGTTTGTTTTAACAATTTTGTAATTCCTGTGATGTTTGATTTTAATCTGATGAGCATATATAGTGGAAATGTCGTTTGAAGCAATTGGTAACAAACGATGGGCGAAGAGTAATCACAATATCTCACATTGAACCTTCAGGTCAGGTGAGCTAAAATAATATATAATTCATTTACCTACCTGTGGGTATAGTAAAAGAAGAATTCTAGCACAAACGAGAAGATCACTATTTCAAACATAACCCGATGAAAAGTAGGAAGTTCCCCACCCACTGGGCCACCTCGCCATAACATTGCATACCCGTCAAAGAACGTGAATGGAAGACTGACCGCCACTTGATTAAATAGCACCATTTTTACGACTTTCTTTAGTTCTGATATTTCCACCTTAATATATAAAAAAAACTATCATTAAAAAACATCACTTAAAAAATATAAAAACAACCTACCGTGAATTCTGGTCTAACCACACAATTGGATTGCTCATGCTTACTAGTCATAACAGTTGGGACAGAGTCATTTAAAGGGGATTTAAAACCCATAAGGGGCCAGCAGGGGCCTAAAAAGGTATAAAATTGTGAATGTTCAAAAAGTTTTTTCACAAGAACCGGCAATCTAAATTCGTTTATATTTAGTTTAAATGATCTCTATGAATAGGGCTTTCAAGTTTGTACAATTAAAAGAACTAGGTTCCATTTGGGTGCAGTAAGGGGATTTTGATTTTTACAAAGGAATACTATAGGTATTATTTCAAACATTTTGATGTCTGGAGAATGGTTAAGTCAGTACAGCTGAGACTTGGTGATTAAAGGGAATTTAATACACGTAAGGGTCGGCATGAATCCAAATTCAAAAAAAGAGATAAAATTGTGAATTTTTTTTTTTCTAAGAACATATCAGCCAAATTAGTTCATATTTGGTATACATGATCTCTATGAGTAGGGGTTTCATAGAAAGGAGCTAGTGTTCATTTGAGCCCAGGAAGGGGACTTTACTAAGTGAACACAGATAATTCTCAAAATTTGATAAAAGGGAAAGTAAATATCAAGTGAGCGCTTTAGTCCATTTATAGGCCTCTTGTTTATATCAATGTAATGTAATATCATTCAGATTCATCGTTCAGTGTTTTCCGTATAACTCGTCTCTCGCACGTAAAATGACGAGCTACATCCGGGTATTTATTGACATGCTGAATTGTGATAATATATTTTAAGCCAGTTTTAAAGTTTTAAAAAATCCTAATATAGTCCCTTTAAAAACATGAACATATATACTATAAATAGCTGAATATTTTATCATCCTGTTACTCTGATGCCCAGTTTGGAACTGTGACTGATGTATGTCCTGAAAAAAGTCGCACGACTCTGTGGTTTCAATAGAAATTAGCGATGAATTTCAAATTTGTCGAGAATATGCACTGTTATAAGAGAACAATATGTCAGCTGTATGGCAAACTCAGTTGGTAGAAAATTTAACCAGAAAGGATATATGTTTCGTCCTATTACATATGAATTAATTAGCATATTCTTATATAAATATATATTTATAATACCTGTACTTCTTCTTGCACTTTGTATTTCTTTGCAAAGCTCGGACATCCTGTGGTATCCAGGATGAGGAAAAATAGGTTAGCTAGCCAAAAAACGCCAGTGGTCACTATGAAGGAACCTTGATATATGGAAGTAAGATACATGTGTGTTAGAAAAACACTTGACTCTTTATAGAAATTCTTTGCTGGACCAAAAGTAATTTGCTAGGAATTAGAATAAATTCTTACAGAAAAAGATGAGACAATGAGAGTGTTTCATTATCTGATAGTTTTACTTGAATTTGCATTAAAAATAAAAATTGGGCTAGTGATTTCAGAGAAAATGCTGCTAATTGACTATGGTAGATTATGGACGTCTGACTTTTGGTAAGTACAACTAAAAACAATATTAAGTGCTAAAATTTTAGACTCAAACGTCATATGGATTCAGACTCTGTTGTCAATGTAAAGGTGTATGAACCACACGGCTGATTTTGTAAAATTTAAAATTAAGCTGAATAATAAGGAATTTATAAATGTTTACTGTACCCAGGCCTAGCATCATAAAATCATTCTTCTTGAACCATTCCACATACATGTGATCCCAACAAATCTGCCAGAAACTTCCTGTGGCACCCCAGATACGGTGGATTTGCCTGAAATGGTAAAATATTCTACATTCTGAAACACACCTGATGGACTGGTAGTCCTAACTATATTAGTACATTAGATATTTAACTGACTGTATTAATATAAACTTATACATTTTTTTGCACACTTTTATAATAGTAAACTGTTTCACCATTAGTTTTACTTTAAATTTATTTTGACTAGTTACGTAAATAGTCTTTGATTAATGTTATTAATGCCAGTCTATCCCGCTGGGTCAAAAACCTGATGTCTCCCGAATCAAGTCTATTAACCAGAATTCTATGCCTGTCGCCTGATTGATAGCAATTGAAGCACTTACCAATCAAATGTGGCTTTCCCAACATTGCTATTGCTTGTTCGTTCTACAGACTACAGGCTACAATGAAACAAACCAAATGCAGTTTTTTTTCTGAAACCAGTCTAGAATCAGGATCACTTGGATGCTTTTCTGAGATTTCCAATATATCATGCCGATAGATACTCTCTGACCCCGTTTTGCCAAAGGAATACATACGAAAACATGTCGGAATAATATATTCAAAAAGGATTTCCTAACTTGGGCTATACGCGCCCAGCAACATATTTTGTAACGTATTAAATGAGTCACATGATTTAATTTTGATTTCAGTTTAATCCGTTATACAGGTTTACACCTAGCCAAGATTGTTTCATCATGGGAAGTGTCCGTATGACGTTACGAAGATCGTCATGCAGTATTCAAATGATGCCTATTTTTAGAATGGGGATTTCGTTTCAAGTTTACCACTCCAATTTAAATATCGATTTTGTCACGTTTTGGTGGATTTCGAATACCAAACCAGTTTTATTTATTTCAGTATACTTAAATATATTGGTGACACTGTTGTCAAAATATATTTATTTCAGTAAATTTACAGGCCAATATCCACATCTCGAATAAAAAAAAGTTTTATTTCAATGCTAATTTTGTCATTTAATAAAACACATTTTAATTTCCTAAACATGTTTAAACTTTATGCTGTTTAAAATATGCTTATACCGTGTCTAGGTGTTGGAAAATATGATGTTGAGACTAGGCTGTAAGCTTAAACAAACCAAGTTCTCCCTGCTAGAGGTTGTAACATAGCAGTGATATACAAGCATTTTGATTGGTCAGTTGCTTCAGTGGAAGGTGAACCACGTGAACAGTTGGGAAACACACTAGAGTACTATGGATTGTTAGACAGGCATAAAGGTCCATTATTATACATACGTCTATAACAGACATTGATCAAGAGATGCTAGGTAGTGGGAAAGATTAGGCTTAGAAGACTTTGAGATTAATATGTGTATGTTATACATAGACATATGAGGATGAAACAGTTTAT
This sequence comes from Panopea generosa, assembly GCA_029582155.1. NCBI lineage: Eukaryota > Metazoa > Mollusca > Bivalvia > Adapedonta > Hiatellidae > Panopea > Panopea generosa. Next base: position 2,100,585 of record CM055896.1, read on the forward strand.
ACTCTAATTCTAACTTCAACCCTATGCTTTATCCTTAATTCAATGATATTTTCAGACAGACAGACAGACAGACAGACAGACAGTATACATATAATAGTTGTTTGTTTCATGTTTGCATATGTTCTTTTCTGGTAATTAACAACAAAATCAATAAATAAAAGTAGAGCTACTTCCGGGATTCGAACCCAGACCGCCAGTATGTGAAGCGACCCTCCAACCATTGGGCCAAGGCCTGTGATTTGCGATGATCCTACTCTTGATTTATTTTGAGGTCTTTCTTCGATATGCCACATATATAACATTCGAAAAAAAAAGGTGTAGAAAAATTAATTCGAAGTAATTCTAAATAAAAATGATATGTACAATAAGAGATAAGTGAATGCCAATCAATATATATACACATACTTGAATATAGCAATATATTTTATTTTCTTACTTGTGTACTCTGTACATGTACCATCCTAAGTTCATATTTTAACACAACACTCTTATGTATTTATGATACGGTATGTATATATATTTTTTATCCAATGACAGAACAGACACTTACAAATAACGAAAACTCCAGATAATTAAAATACAATTGTTATAAATACGACTGTTTGTGAGCTATACACTAATAAAACAAAATTACTTGCGATGTATACAGTAATTAACTGCAAGGATAAAACAATAAAATAAGTAGAAGGTTTGGTGTGCTTCAGATATCTGCTTTTGCAGAACGTTTCACAAAACAATTAATTTTGCACTGTTCTGCATATAGAGATATGCGCTTCAGGAACACTGGGTATATCAGCAATGGGTCTAAAAGTGCATTATTCCTAGATATAGTCTTCTGTTGGTATAAGTATGTAGAAAAAACATAGGGTTGACCATGTTGCTATTTCACAGTTCCGATGGTTTGATGACACTCCTTCATTTTTGACAATTTTGCCCATATGTTGCAGTGTATCACTAGGCATCTTTAAACTGTTATAGCAACATCGGACAGTCCCCAATGTCATCCAAACTTGGCAAAAATCATGAAAATGCACCGATCTTCTTATATGTACAAAAATATGAGAATTATATGCATTTTCAACAAAAATAATGCCCAACCGATTGACACTACTATAATTACTTGGGAGCGTAAGAATCTTGCTACCGTCATGTAAGGGAAGTAACTCTTAAGTGAGACCTTGAATTTTAGAACAATATGTTCACCAAAGCTGTTCCTAGACAATGTGACTAATAAGTAGAAAATGTGTTTTGAAATATTACATGTGTATTGAAGTTGATTTGTTTTAATTCAATATGGCTGATTAAGGGCAATTTGTAAAGAAATATAATGTCTCCACTTGTAGTATGTAAACTGTTGTAGATATTTGAGTGACATTTGACATGTGTATTAAAGTGACACATGAAAATTTTGAATTCATACTTGTTAAGTAATAACCAGGCTTGGTTAGCTCTGTCGATAGCTCGTCTTACTTTTAATCCATCGATTGCGAGTTTGAATACTCGACCGGTCACAGTATCTTTGATGAATGATATAAGACACTGTGTCTATTGTCATTCGCCTCTCATCTCTGATTCATGTGGGAAAGTTATGAGTTTCTTACGGAGAGATGGTAGTACCTGAGTACTGGTTAACCTTCAAGGATCTCAAGAAAGAGTTGTTAAGTTAACTGATTATCTGTTACCCTCAATGGCATAAAATGGCACCAAATATTTAAACCAAAATAATCAAATACTAACAATTTTGTAAAGTTACGAAACAATCTAACAACGTTTACATACGTGATACTCTGCCAAGAAATAACGTGTTTCAAGTTTCGTATTTCCTGCTTTTGGCTTTCTGTTTTCTTATACTCGTAAGCTAAATGTCAGGAGGACAACTTGGCTCAAGCAGGCTATCCATGAATCTGCTTTCCGTTGCAAGATATTTCTAACTATCATTGTCTTGTTTAGTTATATTTAACATACATGTTTGGTCTGAAAAAATATACCTGTATTAAGGGTTACCCGACTGACCCTAAAATTGAGTGCCGACCCTATCGTTTTACCTTACATCTTGAAAATAAATTTAAAAAAAAAATAAAATGAAAAAACATGAAATAACGCGGACACATCTGCTGTGTCAATGTGTCTAGGAATTTATATTTGTATTGTTTCTTATTGATTTACTTTCATTATTAGATTTTTATAGAACAAGAAAATAGGTTATTGCCACTTGCCTCTCACCTCTGATTCAAGTGGAAATGCTATGAGTAACTTACGGAGAGATGTGTGTACCTGAGTACTGGTTAACCTTCCAGGATCTCAATAAAGAGTGGTTAAGTTATCTGATTATCAGTTACACTCAATATTTAAACCAAACTAATCAATGATTAAAAATTTAGTAAAGTTACGAAATATCTAATACATGCTCATAAATTTCATGATACTCTGCCAAGAACTAAGGTGTTTCAAGTTTGTATTTCATGCTTTGGATTTCTGCTTAATATGTCAAGGAATTTATATTTGTATTGTTTCATTATTAGTTTTTTTATAGAACAGAAAAACAAGTTTAAATCAATTTTGCTGATAACAGTTCATTAATATGACCTACCTACCTTCCTTAGCTCTTTGTTTCGTTAAATAACCCTAAACACAGGTTTGTTTTTTTCTGGCCTCACCGTATGAACTCACTTTGCTCACTGAAACTGTAATATGTTGAAAATGGCCTTAAGCCTCATTCATTTCACCTTCAATACAAAGGAGTTTTGTTCCATATAATTATATAGTTCCTATAGAAATTAATTAAATCTTGAAAATAATGTTAGATCTATCCTATTCAAACAAAAACTGTTACAGTCAACATGTCTCAAGCAGACAAAAGAAGCAACAAAAGTGACCTTTTATGAGAAGTTTTTGTTAGATACAAGTTGAATGGCTTTTAAAGCAAATATGGGAAATGGCAAATGTGACTGCTTAAGAAAAGCGGTTACTCAATAGAAGTGACCTCTTACACATGTTTGACAATCTTACAAAATGCTCAATTTGTTCCAAGGCTGGAATTGCCACTGGAATGAGTTTCTGGCAGCTGTAAACAACAAAAAGCATGTCCCCATGATGACAATGACCTTCTTCACAGAATTCACTAGGTCCTTGGTCCTTGGTCCTTTTGACTCAACAATGATAGCTTCGTCTGTTTGGGAATCAGCATATCTAGCGTGATTGTCCATTGCTGTAGACATTTACCTGCAACAACATAATACAACACCTCAAATATTGAAGACATAAAATAATTTACAAACCTTTTCTTGCATGCTGCTCGTAAGCTGTCAGCCCCCGCACCCTCCCCTCCCGGAAAAGTCAGGTGGTAAGACTTTGTAACTGAATCACTAGATGCTTCATCAAGAACAACAGGTGCACATTACTGTGAAATGAACAAAACCCCTAAAAACTGAGTAAACCTTGCTGTTTAATAATGTTAAACAGTCATAAACCAGTCTGTGATATCTGGATGTTTTCCCCAGATGTTATGTTTTAACAGAAAACGCTTCCGCCCTCCCCTCCCCTCCTTCTTCTTCTACCCCATCGTTAGCGAACTAATCAGTTAACCTAAAATGTCTTATGAAAAGTTGTTATTTTTGTGCCATTTTTTTTTTTTGGCAAAAACGAAAATCACTTCACAAACTCTTAAGACGATACTATTTCTAGTCATCTTATTTGCCAATTAATGGTAATATTTAAACTTTGAAATATTAAAATGGCTGACTGCATAATATACCATTTCATGATTTTGTTGTTTGAAAGTATATTTGCCAGAAATAACTTTAAAGGTAATAGGTTTAATCATGATATAAGGATATAACTTATTTATTTTACTTTGATTGCGAATAGCAAATAGCATGAACTCCTATAAATATAAAGATGAATGTGTATTTTGTTAAATTTGGCGGTCATATTGTAAATGGGAAATTGAAATATAATCCAGACTTGCCAATGCATTGTGAGTATGAAATAAGACCTTTAGAAACAGGATTTGTAATTTCAGCTCCAGATTTAATAGTTTCAAATTCGATCCTTCAATTAAATCATGACCATACGTTTCCGGTAATGCTATTTAACAATTCACAAAAACTCACTTAAGCTAAGGAAAAGTTGAGTTACTGCTAAAGTTAAAAAACTAAAAGATGCTAAATTCACATCACTAAATGAAATAACATGTCAGTCAGAGGTGACAACTGAACTGTTTAACCGTAAGGATATTACGGCGCTTAACGAACATATAAACGACATATCCCATTAAAACATGACATTTTGCCGTTGTTAGGAAATGCAAAATATTTCACCACGTTAGATTGAAAGTCGGGTTACTTTCAAATACCAGTGGAACCGAAGGACAAGGCTAAAACTGCATTTGTGTTTCATAAAGTTTAATGTTGTCCCCTTGTGGTTTTCATTAATCACCAGCAGTTTTCAAGGAATAAATTAATACATTATAAGAGGGAGGTAAAGGGTTTGCTTTTGCATATTTAGATGGCATTATCATAAATTGTCAAAATTTAGAGACTAACTGCGAACATAAATAAATTTCACAAATCTACGAAAACATTATTTGAAGCTCCAAATAAGTAAATGTAATTTTTAACAAGCTGATACAAATAACCTAGGTTTTCTAATCAGTGAGCGGAGCATTCGTCCAGACAAAGAAAAGGTCAAAGCAATAAAAAATCTTAAAGCGACAATAGTTAAAGAATGTTTTGCATTACTTTTGTCACTGTCAAATTTAGACCACTTCCTATATTGGGGGCTACTTTCGCAATATTTTGTGATCATAAACCATTGAAATTTGTTATGGAATCAGCATATTAAAATTAACAAATACAACTTAGGTCCTTAGCAATATCAGTATATAAAGCAAAGATTGAATTTATCTTAAAAATGTTTCAGCCGATTAATTGTCTAGAATACCAAAGTCAGACACGATTGCAGAAGGTTCAAGTGAAGAGATTTTATTGAATTAACACAGTAAACACAAATCAATTAAACCAAATGCCATATACTGGTGTTGATTTAATTCTTAAGCAATCACCGGCGAAACATGTCAAAACATTCAAAGGGCAACAAAAATACAATAATGCAATAGGTCAGTACTTGCATTTAACATAAGGGACGCAGTATTTTATAAGAACCACAAAAAGTGTTAGATCGAAATTGAAATGCATTTTAAAGAATTACCGAGGAAAGATCTCCCGTTACCTTCATAATTCGTAATCAATTAACTGAATTAACTACAAAAGCTCCTACGTCACAATTAATTAAGGCCAATATTGACGAATGGTTTATTCCAGCAGCTCAAACAAGTTACCGACCTATACTTTCACAGCAGTAGGCTGCGCCATTGGTTAGTTCGGATATGGAAACAGATTCTGAAGTGCCAGTTAAATTACCATTACAGCGTCTAATAAAAACGAATAGAAACCGAAGATCAACTTCCAGTAATGAAAGTGACATACCGTTATTACATTATTAGAATTAGCTGAAAGGTAAAGGAATCAAAAAGGGAATCAGATGTTAAATATGAAGAGTCTAATTTAGCATATATTTCTTCAGCAATCATCACAAGTGACAAGAAAAGGAATCGGATAAAACAGCCAAAGTGAATACAAACCATTTAGGCTAGATTGATAGTATGTCATTTGATAACATAAGACAAAAAATAACCTGTCAGAAGATATTATTCAGAGACAAGTGTTTATAGCTATAGACAATTACTAATAAAGTATAATGAATGTATACTTCTATGACAGAAATAAAATAATAATATATAGCACTTTTCGTTTTGAAATGCATGTTCTGTCAGGTTAGAAATCATTGTTTTGGTTTAACTAACATCTAATACTGAAAAAGAAATATTTTTTTCCATTTACATACTTCAATTTGTAGCACTCCCGTGGTTGCATAGATTAAAGAACTCGAATTTTCAAACACACACATTTTATTCAGTTATATTTTACAAGTCCGTGTTCTAATATAAAAACAAGTTTCATTAATTTTAAACATACAAAAAATTCTAGTATTAAACAACTAGTCTCCTAGATGTTACCAGCATCCTTCACTCTCAACGTTCCCGTTCCTTCCCTCCTGATACTAAAGTTTCTCGAGTTTATATAGGTTCGAGGAAACAACAAAGTAATTAAAAGCTGATGCATTCCTTGTGAAACAAGCACGTGGCAACATGTAATAAACAAACATAATGACAAAAACATATAAGTATTGTATAATGCACAGCATAAACTATCTAATTAACCTAGATGTGGTACCTTTAACTAGTAAACAAAATAATCAACTTTGATTTATAAATCTGTTTAGACAATTAAATGCTGAGGTAATTGATTTTACATATTTAGTTGTTTAATCGGGGAACCATTTGATATCCATATTATGTAGATAATGACTAAACCACACCAACATTATGAAATATATATCGTAACAATTTAAGTAACGGCATTCTTTAACTAGTAAACAAAGTAATTAAGTTTCGCTTATCAACCTATGCATACAACAGAGGGACAATTACTAATTAAGTAAATGCCGAGAGAATTGATTTTATATATTCAGTTTTGTTCATTAAGAATCCTTGAATAAATACATGGTGGACATAATGACTAAAACATACCAATATTGTGAAATGCACATTATAGACAAGGTAATGAGCTCATTCTTTAACTAATGATAATTAAGCCATGCTGAGATAATGGACTTCACATATCCTGGATGTAACCCTTAAATTCTTGACCACCTGTTAGATAGAGAGTTTTGACCTGCTTTATAATAAACATAGTAATTACCTCATATCTGCAGAAGTCATTATCTCTGATGAGGCATTACCTGTACGGATGTCAGTGCTCAGAGGTCATTTTGCTACAAATTACTTGCTGGACATTTAAATATAAACACATATGTGTTTATCTATTAAGAACGGTTATTCTTAATTACATAATACTTTCATTTTTGAAAGAAATTATTTTTGTGAATAAAAAAAAAGTTGTGAGCAATTTTCCAGATTAGCAAAGGGAAAGTGAGATTAATAAAAGGAAATAATTTATAAGTGTTGTTAAGGCAACATAATTGAAAAGAATACAGAAATATTACTCACTATCTTACACGTCTTGTCTTGTCTTGTCTTGTCTTGTCTTGTCAGAATATTCACCAGTTTAAAACACAGTTTATTTAAACATGAAACGGGGTTGAGTTATTTTAACATTACGTTCAGTCCGTACTTCCATCAAATAACCGAGACGCTCTTTGTCTTCGTGATATCTGCCTCACAAGTCCTTTATGATGGAATCCAGCGCTTTGGTCAATTCCGTTAAATGTTTGCTAACTTTAAGTTTCACAGTTTCCTGGACACCAGCTCAACCTTATATCAGAACGCAATACGCGATACTTTTAGGGGACCAGGCATTAAACCAGTTTGCTGTTTAACGGTGCTGAACACAGATCATGTTATGAATGTTGTCATTTCAAAGTGGTAGAGGCTAAATGTTTCATCTCAGTGCACATGCTCAACAAATTTTAATCATTCTCTTTCATATTTTTTCTGAAGCTGTGCATTAAATTATAATCAATACATCTGTCCTTACATATCACATATATATTCAACTTAAAACTCGCATAGTCTATTTCAAGTATTTGTTTACTACTGGGGATACATTGGCTATAGTTTATTTCACATTTGGCAGGTATTTTGTCAGGAAGAAATAGATAGCAAGTGTAAGTAAATAATTAATATTAAATTAAAGGGTAAAACGTCGACAATTAGACGGAAACCTGCAAAACACCCGTTTTTATTAATCAATATCGGAACTAACCTTCACACTTACACGGTGAGTATTGTAATTCTGAATATATGTAAAAGATCAGTTTTGTGCAGTTTTGTTTATATGAAATCATTTCAGACATAGTGTTGCTTTTATAAGAAGTGATGTTGCATCTATAGTGTTTTAATGGGAATGATTCTTGTTTAAAAATAACAACTGCTCTTTAACTCTTGAATCGACCTAGCACGTTTTTTTAAAGATTAAAATCGAAGATTAAGTTCAAAACTTGACTGGCTGCTTAAGACAGGTCCGACTGTATACATTAACATACCCATAAGTAACATAACATACAGTAAGTATGTGTGTTTATGGTGACAACAGACAATCATTTTACATTATTGTGATACATATCCCATAATAAAGCCAAAACATGACATATTTTGAACAATTTCCTCTTCAATATTTTACTAGTTTACCGTTGACCTTTTGACTTTTACCGTTGACCTTTTGACCTTAATGGATGATACATATCATTTTAACCACATATAAAATTATATTTAAAATTCTGTTGGTAAATATATATAACAAACATATTGTTGATGTTATTCGGTGACCTTTGGCTTTTAAGTCCGCCAAGTTAGATGTATACCTGGTATTTGTATCATAGCAACAGAAAATGTTGGGATTAAGTTTGTATAATGGCATAAGACACATTACTCAAAACCCTTATAAGGCTATAACAAATCAATATCATGTCGTATTTTAAGCAAATTCTTCAACAGTGTTGACTTTTGATACAATTACCTCATCTAGCTACATATATGAGACATTTTACCAGACTATATCACTAGACCATGCGCTCCATTGAACATTATAAAATAAGAAGGAATAAATTTAAAAAAAGAAATGAAACAATATACAATAGAGGTAATTAATATTGAATACGTGGTTTCTAGTAATTTATTTTAGCTTGATTGTGAAGAAAGTCAGAAAAGTTATGAACCGCCCACCTTTTCATTAGGCATCGATTCGAGCTGCGGATCGAATCTGCAACCTCTGACGAGAGTGACAAACTCTCTATCCACTACAGCTTTTATTGCAACGTTTGGCATGCTATTCACGCCAGACTTTGTTATGAATATATTGCCTTTCTGTCTGAAATACAAAATTTTAAATAAATAATGGAAGACATTTTGGATTTTAGTTTTTGGTAGAATTTTGTGTCTGGGTTAACATCATACGAGGGGTTATCCAGAAGTTCGGGACAAATCTCATAATATGAACATGACATGTCTGATTTATTTTGATTTCTACATGTATAATATTATCTTATCTGCAAACTGTATGCAAAGTATGAAGACAATATATATTCAAATGTCATGTACGCCTATCTGCCGCTGGCAAGATATTACGTTACGTCGTTGCGACATCAATTTAGTTTACAAGTAATTTTCCTATTCATACCCGTCGCCCCACTCATACTCTTTTAGCAATCGGGGAACCCTGCGAGTACTCTCAGCATGTTATTTATTCTTTACTATCATGTGCGCTGTATTGCCATCTATACTTAGTTTGCAGCATAGTTTATGAATTGCATTACAGCAATTCTTTAAAGGCACATTTTACCACGTTGACGTGTTTTTGCGTGATTTTGATACAGGACGCCACAACTGTTATCATCATTTATTGTTTCTCGTTCCTCATTTTACCGTTTGTTTTATTTGTAGACTACAAAATGCACTACAAATAACTTTCTCGGAGCTTTACTATCGTCTGAATCAGTGTTTTGCTAATATTGACACAAATTGTAATACTGCTCGTTGTTTCTTCTTTTCATTAGATGCACTATTTGCATATAAATGAGTTTACATTTTCAATATAAGTTTATTACTCTTTACACCTGCACGCAATGCTGGAATGACATATGGAGACATTGTTGACGTGTATTTAATAATATATAATTCAACGCGAGTTTTAAAGGGAAATGATTGTTATATTTCACATATTTAACTGTCGGATTGTTCAACATTTTGAGCTGCGGCACTAATCATGTATGTATGTTGCTATGAATACCATAACATTATTACTGACATAAGAAATATACTATAACACCGTACATCGATGAATAATACTTAAGTTATGAAAAATATAGCGATCATGTACTTGCATAAATATTGATTTCATTAAATTTATCCACGAACTTCTGGATAATCCCACGTACATCGAGATCCAAAACATTTTGAGCTGAAAGAATGTAATTGATATACACGATACAAAGGTACAAAGTTTTATTTTAAGTCGGCATAACTTATAACACAAAAACATTAGCTATAGCTATTGTCTAATATTTAATTGAAAAAGCAATCTATAGATATGAATTAGTACTAATCTTCTGATGAGCTTTTCATATACACCAGTGACTCAGTTACAATTGTACCTAAGCCACTGAATACATTTACAACACAATAAAACAAAAACAAGCAAGTTCTACATGAAAAACAAACACTTGACACAAATGATGTTGATCGTGACCATTGGTCTCATTCGGAAACTCCTCGTGCACTGCTCGCACTATTTGTGCTTACGCAGTTTGATTCGGAGAATTGAGCGAGGTGTTCCGAATGCATTGGTCTAACTACAGTATTTTTTCATTAAAAATACTGAGTAAAGAAAAAATACTGAGTGTAAAAACAAAAATGTCATAAAAACAACCCTTTATCTCCTCGAATCGGATATGTTGCGGACTGATTAACACAATCTTCTCCGATACAATGAAATGGTTACAGACAATTTTATGACAAATCCATGATCACAAGGCATAGATGCAAAAGACTGAAGTCAGCAACATAACAAGGTACACGACATATGTGTTGATTATCTTGTCATTATAACTTACACTACAGGTTTGTTATTAAATATTTACTGAAACTTTTGTTAGATGAGTGTTTCCGTAAATGATGCGATTGGTATTGCTGCTAGAGTACTATAACCATTTTTGATCCTTCAAAACATTTCTGATTAGCTGAACCACACGTTTTTGACCTCACAATCAACTTTTGAAACCATTTTTCGTATTGAATAAAATGGACCATACTCTTTCAAACATGTACACTATGAATTCGATTTTGTTGTACGAGCTACATGTTACTACTGCAACGCAATTAAAATTTAATGATAAATATGGTCGGGTGTCTGCTAACATGTGTCGTTTCTGTTCAGGCATATTTTGATGTATGTAAATGGCTTGCGCATAAAATAATTGTAAATTAATATAATGTTTTGTTATAGCTGCAAATATTTATATTTCTTTCTCTTTAATTAATACATATATAATATCGAACAAATCTTATGTGGTATTGACAAAAAGAAGATTAATTAAATTACATATATTTTATAAAGCAATATTGGTGGTTAAGCTATTTTTTTTTTTTATAAATTATCCTATTTAAAACTTGGGGTGAAGGTATCACTCAACTGTGTTTGTGATAGGTGTTAATTGTTATTGTGATACTAACTATTGTGACTTCGCAAAAAATGTAACTGATATACTGATCAATTGGAATATATAAACAGCACTTGTGATGCCGTAAGTTGGAACTCACTGATCGACTCAGACTCAATGCCATGCTATTCTTTAAAGTTAGAATATGTTAAATTGGACGTCACAAACAGTGTTTCAATACCGTTGTTTTGGGATTTTTCTATATCTTGGGGCGAATGTTTCACTAAAATGTATAAATGGTTATTGGGATGCTAATTTTTGTGACTCCGTGAAAAGGTTCCTGGTATTGAAGAAAAATAAAAGTAACTTGTAAAAATGTAAAATTGCATCGCATTCTTTTTCGTGGTGCGTTCAGTTGATATACTTTTATTACAATCTTTCATTTTTAAACTGCAATTAATTTTTTAGCGGATGCTTTCTTTTTCTTATATGCTAAATCATTTTTAAAATAATAATAACTTTACAAACTGGAATCTAGTTCACCTTAAATCACTCGGCACGGCTTGCTATAAATTTGCATGACTCACACATTACTTTTTATCAATATATTTTCAGTAAGAAACTAATAATAGTCATGTCACATTGCTCCTGATAATTAGAGTGATTATGTGTTCATGTGAGAACGCTATTCTAAATAAACAATGGGTGATGCCATGTATCGTTTGGCGATTTAACAAGGTCAAAGCAAGATATGACATTTAATAAGTCAACGGGCAATTTTACTAATTTGAAGTGAGGAAATCGTCCTGTTATTAAAGAGCGCATTTTGGTGGGGGTTTAGAGGTTGTGTGTGTGTGTGTGTGTGTAAGAGGGGAGTGGTTGGATGCTGAGAATACTTCTGAGTAGACCACAGTATTTCCTCCGATGTACTAAAGAGATAAATTGTTTCTCTAGTTTGTTGTTTGGTTGTCTATCTTTTAGAGCTGCAGGTCGTGTTACACCTTATTTAAAAGAGAGCTGGATGATATGGTACATATGTTTGGATGCCAACGGGATAGCATACTGTCAAAAGAGGCTCGGGACAAATAAGTGTAATGTATTTTAGGATATTTGTTAATCAATCATCCATGAGCAATTAATTATTGATTATTAAATATTAATTATTCGCCTTTCCGTAACATTATCCGACATGTGATATATGGTACCTGGTTGATCGAAACATAAACAGTGTTTAGACCGTTCTACATTCGGACACGTGACCTCAGCGATACGAGATACGTGGTCCTGGTGTCCACTCGGCCGCGGAGTCTTCGTCGTGTTTAATTCAGTTAATATATAGGTGACTTATAGGTGACTTGTATTGTGCTTTATGTCATGTATAAAATGCACATGATACTATAGAGAATATAACTCATAGACATGTGTTTTGTATTTTGATTTATTTGACTATGGACTTGTGTGTATCACACGTAAAGTAAGTCAACCGTGATAATTTGGTCGAGAACATTGAAAGAAATAATGTTTTAGTTACATTATATTTTCGAGAAGTGTATCAGCGGATACTATGGCATGGGGAGAAAGTAATGCAAATGTGTCGGGCATAGACGAAAATCATACTTCTCTTTCAGCCATACCATAAAATCTCCTTACATTGATAGCATTACTGAACCAGGTGAACATCGATATATTTTCAATTAATAGTTTGTAGCACTTACAAAACGTAAATATGTTCGCACTCTAATGCTAAAGCCGATGAACGGGATCACAGCAAGCCCACCTCTTGTCCATTAACTTTAATTTTGACGTCATATTATTTCAATAGTTCACAGTTCAAATATCATTCTAGCCAACTGGAGACTTAATCCTGATGACGTTTTTGATATTGCTTCTCTGATTAGGAGAAATCGCCCCGGATTGGAGGAATAACTGACAGGTGCTGTATGAGGTTGCAATATGGTCACGTGTCATATGTTTACACAAAAGCAAACAATAACAGTGCAGCTGGAGGGGTCAGCTACACCAAATAATGTGTTCATTTACCAGATTCTGCAGTACGAGCACAAATATGAAAATCACATATATTGCATTTAATGGAAAGCCAAGACATATTTTTAAATATCAATTAGACTAAATAGAAAAATCAACAACTTATAAGACTTAAACTGATGTTATATGTTTTCCATCCTTTGCAACACTTATTACATAACAATTTTCTGTTGTTTACCAAGCAAATCCTGATCAAGACATTAAGTGTAAAGAATAATCGTGCTTTTTTAACAGAAATCGATTCATATCACCATTGGAGTTGGACACTAAAAACAAATCGCAAATTGTCTATGCATCCAGTTTTAGTGGAAGAACTTTGTCCTACAGGGTGACAACTCGAACACAATTTCTAAAAATGAATTCCTTGCGTATGTCACTAAAAACTATTTGGAGGACAAACAGTTTAAAGAAAAGGCTGTAGTATTTCTAGACATAATCGTTGCAATGGTTGATGTTGATGAAGATGGAGCAATATCAAAATATTAATTTTAAGAGTTCTACAAAGATTTCGGTTTTAAGAACAAAAAAGTCGGATCGATCCCATCAATCATGGGTCTATTGCTCCATCACTGGACCACAAGTTCCTTTCAAAGGCATTATGGAAGAAAAAAAAATATTTTGACAAATTTGATATAAACAAGATGTTTTAATACCTTCAGTATATATTTTTCAATATAGTTTTCCTTGTAAAAAAATACATTAAGAGTCTTCCGTTTATTTAAAGTACAGTCACGACAGTCATCGCATACATTTGCAGGTTCGATCCCCAGCTCGACCCGATGCCAAGCTCCACCCGATGCCTTTCATAAAACAGTACTCAGTACTGGTTCTACTCAGGAAGCGGACTTGAGAGTGGTTCATATAAGCTCTTAGCTTTCATTGCAATCGAGCTAAAATAAATTAGTATATACTAAACTAAATTTGCCACATAAGTAATTAGTTTACGTGCAAAGAATGAAAGATGAGAATGCAAGCTGTTGTTAAATTATTTCAATCAACCACTGTAAATGATTCATTGTTAATTATTATTGCCTAGTTGAAAATGAATTGTTATTGTTAATTAAGGTAATTACTTACAGTAAATACCGAATGTTACATGCAATGTGAGGTCTCCGTGTATATATGCTGGTGTATTTGTGGAAGAATAGACGGGTAAATATGGCATGTTTAACATTGCAACATCCAATATTTTTACATGTGTATGCTATATTCATATATTTCTATTGTATATTGATACAAAACTGTTCTATATTTATTCACTTGTATCTAATTAATCTTCGATACAGCGCGTGGTCTAGTGATAAAGTATCGGGCCAAGGATCGACGAAAGGGATCGCATGTTTGATCACCCGTTACAGCAATTTGTCATTTAGCAAGACTATCCGCAATATGCTAAGTACTGGTTCTACCCTTGAAGAATTTGAACGTGATTTGTCTCGGTTTTAAGAACCTGTTTTACAATCGAATGTAAATAAATAAGTTTTAAACAAAAATAATTTTAGATTTATAGTGTATATATTGTTTCATTTCTTTTTTATTCTCTCATTTATATTTAAATGACTAGTTGTCCGTCGTGTAAACATTTTTTATTCTTATATTTATTTATATTTTATACATATTCTTTATTTTCCATTTTTAATATATAGTCTTAATATACGATTCTTCAGTTTCTATTGTAAATTGCCTCATTTGTATTCAATAATTTTCATTACTGTTCTATTTGCATCGCGTCTTCGTCGTCGCGCCTTCGCTCCAGTGTGCTGTCGTATAATCATCATTGACTGACGTGCTGACATCGTCACCGAGCCTTCGCTCCATCATACTATCGTACCATCACCATTTGCAGTCTTGCCAACAAATCATCGCGTCATCGTCACCGAACCTTTGCTCCATCATACTAGTGTACCATCATCATTGGCTGTCTTACCAACATAGCATCGTGTCATCGTCAACGAACCTTTGCTCCATCATACTAGTGTACCATCATCATTGGCTGTCTTACCAACATAGCATCGTGTCATCGTCAACGAACCTTTGCTCCATCATACTAGTGTACCATCATCACTGGCTGTCTTACCAACATAGCATCGTGTCATCGTCAACGAACCTTTGCTCCATCATACTAGTGTACCATCATCATTGGCTGTCTTACCAACATAGCATCGTGTCATCGTCAACGAACCTTTGCTCCATCATACTATCGTACCATCACCATTGGCCGTCGTGCCGACATAGCATCGCGTCATCGTCATAGCGTTTCTCTACATCGTGCTATTGTATTGATGCGGCTGTCGTGCCGACATAGCATCGCGCCTTCGTCATCTGACCTTCCGCTCGTTCCATCACTATCATGTCGTCGCTTCTTCACCTTCGCTCTGTCAAAGCATTGCCTTTCTGCCTGAAATATACAAATGGAAGTCAATAGTGGAAGACATCTTGGATTCCAGTATTCTGTCGTATGTTGTGTCTGGGTTTACATCATACCTCGAGATCGAAATGATTTTGAGCTCAAATAATGAAATTGGTATACAAGGTACAAAGTTTTATTTTAGGTCGGCATAACTACTACCACAAAAACATTAGCTATAGATATTGACCAATATTTAATTGAATAAAATAGATTGAATTAATACTAATCTTCTGATGAGCTTTTCACATACACCAGTGACACAATTACAATTGTATCTAAACCACTGAATATATTAACAACACAATAAAACGACAACAAGCAAGTTATATAGATGAAGAAAAAACAAAAATAATGTTAATCTTGACCATTGGCTTAAATATAGTATAAAAATATATTAAATACTGAGAGTAAAAACAACCACTAGTTTGTTTACTTTGAAATGTCATAAAATAACCCATATCACCTCACAACAGATATGTTGTGAATTGATTAACACAATCTTCTTAGATGCAATCAAATGATTACAAACAATATAAAGGCAAATTAATGACAACATAGATGCAATAACATACATAGAAACTAAAACCAGAACCATAATAAGATACACGATATATGTGTTGACGATGTTTCAATTTAACCTATTATCACTTTTTGTTAAAGGTTACCTGAAATTTTGTTTATATCGTGGAACTCATAAACTTGTATTTATGTTAAATTGTGTGATATTTAGCAACAGCTTAACACTATTTTAATCATGTTACTAAAATGTATCTGATCAAGACAATATTTAGTTTTATTGATTGTTTCTCAATATAATGCAGTATCGGTAAGTAAAATTACTTAGATGTAAATATGTTTGGTTTGGAAAATGGAGCTCGTATATTGAAATCAGGTAATTGAATTAAAACTAAACATGTCATTAAGATAACGGTTTGACCTTTTTTAAACATGTCCCCAACATAATTCTTCTGACACTACATTTGGTCAAACCATGAGACGTTTTCAATTGTTGCTACAGACTTTCAATGTCAGACATATGCAGCTTTAACGTAATTTACTGTTACGTAAATCGAAAGGCGGCAGCAAGGAAAATTTTGTATACAACTTAATAAAATGTGATAAAGTGTTTTAGGAAGTACGGAATGTGTCCAAGAAAAGAAAGCAGCTGACTTGGTTTGTCTGTTCATGCGAAGTAATGCAGTATGCAACACTACTCACTCTCCTTAGCATTAGTTTATGCAGCATTCTATTTTCGAACAGTGCTGGACGAGTTCTGTCATGTAGAGTACTGAACCGCTGATCGTAGAGTCGTGGGGTCCTTCCCTCACGGCCATGTTCGGTATTATTGAGCATTCGCATATCCTTAGTAACGGTTCAACCCAGGAAGTATTCAAGCGCGATTTGCGGAAGTGACAAGAACTTGTTTTGCAATCGAAATAAAATATAAACTAAACAAACGAACCAAATAAGTATAATATAATTATCAAACCAAAAACTATTTTTTTATATATGTTATTATACCACGCAATTATAATTTAATGAACAATATGGTCACGTGTCTATTACATTTGTCGCTTTTCTTCAGGCATATATTGATTTATATTTATAACTGGCGCTCCAAAGAATGTTAGTGTGTTTAACTGTAGATCATGACTCTGTGAAATGTTGGTGTGGATATTTTTAAAGATGCAAATAGCTATATTTCTCTCAGTTCTATCAGTTCATGAACATGTGAAGTAATAGATATATAATATCGAACAAGGCCCTAATGTGGTAATGACTAAAGGAAGTTAAATTAAAATAGCATTATTTCTGGATAAGCTATCTTTTACAGGAATTATCGTATTTAAAACTTGGGGCGATTATTTCATTCAAATGTGTTTATGAATCTATAAATGGTTATTGGAATGCTATTAATTGGGACTCCGTGAAAATGTTTGTGATAAACTGACCAATGGGAATATATAAACGGCACTTGTGATGCCGTAAATTTGAACTCAGTGATCGACTCAGAGTCAATTTCATGATATACTTTAAACTCAAAATCTGTTAAATTAGTCGTCGTAAATGGTTCTTTGGACACGGTTGTTACGGATTTGAAACCGTTCTTATGACATAGTAATTGCCGTGTTGCGGTCCGCTCGTTGTTATGCCGTTAACTTGGACTCTGTATGCGGTTCTTTAAATATCGTTGTTTGAACTTGATTAACTGTGACACTGCGGATCGCTCTTGTTTAAACGGTTATTTGGACACTGTAAACGGATGTTTTTGATATGATTACCTGTGACTCTGTAACCATTCGTATGACTTGATTACCTGCGATATTGCGGACCACTCGTTGATGTACCGGTTATTTGGACACCGTAAATGGTTCTTTTGGTATATTTGTTTGAGATTCTGTAACCGTTATTATAAAATCGTTGACAGTATCACTGGAAGGGAATCGGTTCACTGAGTTCTTTAAAAAATATAAGCTTACTATTAACCTAACTAACTCTTTACCTAACTTACTATTTACCTAACTATTATACATGATAATGAAGTTTTGCCACCAGAAAATGTAAGGTACATGATACGCAACCACGTCACAAATACTGTATACTGACAGGTTGTACATTTTTGAAGTATTTTTTGACTGGGTGTTTATTTATATATTTGTTTTCTTTTTCAGAAAATGTTTACCGGAATAAGACGCAATGTTTTGGTTGTTATTTTATGCGTGTCCGTCTTACCAAGGACAAATTGTATACAAGCGCAAAGCACTGAAAGGTAAAAACAATTATAGTAACTTGCAAAAAGGTGAAATGACATTGCATTCGTTTTTCGTGGTACATTCAGTTGATAAATATCTTATAATCTTTATTTTTTACATGGCAATTAAATCTTTTGCGGAATGTACCTATTTCTTGTACGAAACCATATGTTGAGATCATTTTAAAAAATAAATGGCTACGCTGAAAGATTTTTCCAATAAATATACCTGTAAATCATTCAACATTATAGGCGTACTAGGTAACATATTACACTTTGATTTAAAATATCATTATGATTGTAATCGTTTTATGCTATCAATCGCTTCATGTTTGTAAATGCTTATGTTTGGTTATAATATATTTTAGACCTGAAGCTCGTGTAACAAATTATCAGAGAGAGAGCTGGTTGATAATGTTTGCCGGTTTGGATGCCAACGGAGATGGAATACTGTCTACACTAGATCGAGATATTATAATGTAATACATTTAAGGATATTTGTTAAATAACCATGAGCTATTAATTGCTGGAAATAATTTAGATTCACTCCACTAGATTGTTTTAACTTTAGTAGGCGCATGAAGGAAACATTATCCGACAGGTTATATGTGGTGACTAGTTAACCTGTTTAATAAGTTAAAACATATTTATTTTACTTCGATTGTATAACAAATTTTTACAAATCACGCTCGAAATCTTTCTGGGCATAACCAATAAGTTTATGCGGAATAGGTGTTTTGCTCATTGACACCACAGAAGTCGTGGGAGAGAAACGAATTCATGAACATCTGATCCTGGATCCGATGCTCTACCACTGGACTATGAGTTCCTAACCGGTTCAGTTAATGGAAGTGCTTTATGTTTTGTTAAAAGTATTTAGACCGTTCTTAGCTCTGACACGGGACCTCAGTGGTGATAGGTAAATCGCCCCGTTGACCACTCGGTCAAGGAGTCATTAGCGTATTTCATCAGTTAATGCATTGATGACTTATAGGCCCACTGGGTATAGTGCCATTTACGGGAGACGTTCAAATGTGTAAGCAGCTGGGCGTACTTCAAACAATATTAAGCGAATTTATGGAGCACTTGCTTTTAACTAACACACAACTACAATCTCGGAATTCAATCTTAGAATGCCTTTTCATATTATGTTTTGTGCAAACTCCGAAATATTGAAGATTCGAGATGTTTCCGTTACAGAAATGCTTGTCCGTACACGTATTTTTAAGTCCAGTAAAACAAAAAGAAATCACAAAGATCAAGGTCAGGAGAATAGAATGGAAGGGGATATACAACAAAACAGTCCTGTTTTGAATAGTTCATGACACAGCAATAGCACATTGTGGTGTGGAGATCTGTAGTAGGACGGCGTTTCTTCAATATTGTTAGCACAATTCACTTGTAGAACTGCGTTTTAACGGACTTATATCTATTTAAGTACTGCAACTAGAATAGATGGACTTTGATTTGTAAATAATTTGGCGTGCATGACCAAGGTTTTTTGTCATGTCTTGCTGCCTATATAATGTTGCTCTCTCTTCGCTGGTGTTCAAAAAGAATGCACCCATGTTTAGTTTAGTCCCAAGTTACAATATCTGCAAAAGTTTATATGTCATGTTAAAACAAGAATTTTGGTATTTTGACGCTTGGACATTTCTGGCAATCAATGAGCAAATGCGGTATCCATCTGACACATAGCTTTTTCAAGTTGTGCTTCAGAATGGTGAGAGCAGCTCTTGATATGCCATCATACTGAGATGTCTGTATAGTTGTATATCGTGCATTGTAACTTACTATACCCTGTTGGGAGGGTGTATCTTGTACAGAAATTAGTCTAAATCTCACCATGTCTGTAAAAATATACCTAGTTCCTTTACCAAGTATACAACGATTCTTTATATATGATTATAATCCAGGAAACGTACACTGTATGTTGGTATCGTCTTCCAACCAAATTTATATTGTTACAAACGAAAAGGCAGTTTGTAGTCAGCTACATGTGGGGCTTTATGGAACGGACCAGTGGTGAATTCTATTGACTGTCGAGAACATGTTCAGAACTTGTTCCAGAATATTAATCAATCGAACGTTAAGGAACAGATAACGTGGAATCAAAATGGCACAGCCTAATCAAATACATGATTTTTGTTCTAAATAAATATTGTATTGGAACTTATTATTTGTAATCATTGTAATTACGAATTTCCAATGTCCATACTTGTTCATCTCAATAAGTATTTATGGATCATTGTTAAAAACTTGCTTAAAACAGAGACATCAACATTAAGTCATTGCTTAAAGAAAAGGAAAGGCACCATATCTGATATTCTGCTCGTATTCTGCATGGTGCCTGAACTGTGATGTCAGTCAACCCCTGTATTATAACATTATTATAACATAAGTAACAAAGCGGTGTATTATTATTTCACTTTTTATTTTTATTTCACTCGATTTTGTGATTCAAGAACAAAGTTTTTTGAAATTTTGTCAATTTATCAATTGTTTGATCTTGTGTCATTGTTTTATTGCCGCCATGTTTGCGACGCCACTGTTCCGAGCACACCACCGTTTTCAGTGGCACAGATGAAACATATTCCGAACACTTTTCCAATATATTCAATTGTTGTTCTAGTTGTTCGGAATGTCCAGAATCGAATGCGCCCCAGTACACATTCCATAGACAGGTGCTATATTTAGGAACACCCGTAATGCAGAGTAACGCCAAGCTTTCATATTTGAACGCTACACGTATTTTTTTATTGTAAGCTATATGCCATTATCGAATATCCCACTGTAATCCATTCCGAAACTCGGAATTGACACCCAGGGGAAGGGGGGTGGGGGGGGGGTTATTCGACGATGACTGTATGTGCATGTCATGTATTAAATGCACGTGTTACATAAATCGTTCTTTGTTTTCATGCGTAAGAGCTCTAAGCAGACACCGTCATGGAATTACAAATTAATGAATGAATGGGATTTTAAGCCGTGCCAACACATTGTAGGTTATTCGACAACAACAGGTAGGAAGATTCCAGGTTCACTCTAAATGAGTGTACAAAAACAACAAATTAACATACAAATAAAAAAGTCACACAAACATATGAATATGCAGAATGAATCTAGAACCGAGATACCTGCAGAACTGCAGAGTTTCTGCAAATTCTATCGTATTACTCAAATGGTCGGTTCTTAAGACATGCATGAGCGAGCAACAGTGATCCTATTCCTGCCAACACCAATATGGCCCCCTGGATCCACACCACTGGGGTTGGTAATTTAACCACAAGAACGATCATGACACAAATGATAAAATGAAAATGACACCTATTCGGATGTTTCCTAGCCCTCTGGAGAGATTGACAGTGATTATTTTCTTACCCAGAACCACACGGTTTTCATAGAATTATAAATTCGTTGTTTACCGGTATTTACCAAACATAACTGATAAAGGAATTTAGTGCATTTTAGTGCAATGAATAAATTCATTTATTTTGCAGGAATCATCACATATCAGCTTTTGAGTTGGACATTAAGGAGAAATCCGAAATGGTTTATTCATCTAACTTTTGGTGGAAGGACAACTCGAACAAAATTTCTAAAAACGAATTCCTTGCATATTTAACCAAGAACTATTTGGAGGACAAACGCTTTAGAGAAAAGGCTGGAATATTTGACGACATATTCATTGACATGATGGATGTTGATAAAGATGAAGCAATATCAAAAGATGAATTTTTAGAGTTCTACAAAGACACCGGGTTCAAGAACAAAATAGTTTTAGAAGAGTTCTTCCACGCTTTCAATCCTATACAAGACAAAATACCAAATAAACAGATGTGCAGTGCTTGGGCGGATTTTAGCACCGGTAACCATGAAGCAAATAATTTCATCAGAAAATATATGATTAAACTTCTTGGTTTGCAAAATCAGTTCAGATATTGATACAATGTCGCATGTGTATACGTGTGTCTATATTCAGTTATATATTCACCTTTAAAACAGTCCTAAACAACTTATTTTCATTTATAAAACAACTGTATAAAATGAGAAAATAACACTGTTAATAAAAAGATACATGTTTGTGTATAAGTAGTTAGTTACCTGTTTTATTACGTTTACTCAAGGACTTATATAGAGATATAAAAACACTGTTTGAGACGTTATAAACGCTTGCATATTCACGTAAAATCTCACGAAATCTCGATTTTAAATATCCTTCCATTCATCTCAGAAGTACAAATCAAAATTTCTTCTTTATACAATCTGATTCTTTACAAAACGAGACAATTCCCAGCAAATTATGTTTAAAACTGTTGAAATACTTATGGTTTCAACGTTTGTACACTGCAATTTAAAAATCAAGGAAAGTGTTTGAAATGTTACTTCAAACTGAAATATTTTAATTTCAAGATTATTTTGCGTGTTAAGTTAGTAATATACGCCTTTTATGCAAATAGATTTGCCTGTGAAATTTTAATGATTAATTTGCAAAATAACTCAGTATTGATTCTAGTTTCGAGCAACACTAAATGTTTTTTTCCCTGCGTCGAACTAATCAGAAATAATGTAGTCTATATATAGAACCTGATTAGAACAGAATAAGGTCTATCCACCCCTCCATGCAAAAATCAGAGAAATCCATGCAATTCATAGCAATTGAACGCTTACTAAACTATGGCGTCATTCAAATTTTCCCAGAAGCAACTGACCAATCAATGTGCTCAAATATGCTGCTATTTAACGAACCTAATCGGAAAAGCTGGATCCGTTCTACAGAAAAGATTTGAAGCTGACTCAACTGTCACTATAACAACGTCCTATCACGCTGAGCGGAGTGCATATCAAACTTTTTTTTAAATTGGGTTGAACGCCACATTTCAGATTATATATGTCCAGTTTTACTGGTGGAGGAAGACCTCAGACTGAGTCAGAATGCGTAGAACTAACATCATTCCGCAAGTAACTGGCAAATTTTTTCACATAAAGTTTTTGGAGCGAGCGGGACTTGAACCTGCAACCTGAGTGGTGAAAGGTAAGTGATCTTGAGACGCCGCCTTAGACCACTCTACCACGGAGGACCCACATATCAAACAGATATAAAGGCTTCACGTTTTCTGTAATAATGTAAGTTAAAATCCCCATTACCATTATTGTTCACTTATTTTCTAAATCGCATTGCTCAAACGAAATTAAATCATTTATTTTCTTTTCAAAGTAAACTCAGGGAATAAAAGAGAACAAGACATGGTATAGGAATTGTCACTTGCATTGCCGTTATAACATCGAACAAAAACAAAGAACGGGCAACTAATGTCAATTGACATACATGTATATCCCTAACAAACATGCAACAATTTGCGCGTATATAAGCCTTTTTCATAATGTTAGAATCGTACGGTACGTTTCGTACCAAACGTTCTCAGACGCCAGTCTGTGCCAAAATGATTGTAAACTGTTTGATATACGATAGCAAACAAAATACGTTTCAGTCAACAGTTAACATTTACTCTCATTTTTTTTCTCAGCAGTTTATAATATATTATTAGTATTATAATACTTTGTCAAATACATAGTCCGTACCAAGTGGCTTTGAACTCCAATCTGTACCAAGCGGTTTTTGACTGCCCAATATACACTATGGTCAAATACATAGTCCGTACCAAGTGGCTTTGGACTTCAGTCTGTACCAAGCGGCTTTAGACTGCCTAATATACAATAGCAAACGATATACATTTCCTATTAAAAGTCGATATTTGCACTTACTTTATTCATAAAATGTATAACTAAGATTAAATTACTTAGATTACTTCAAATACACGGTCTGTTGACTATGGTCTGATATTTGCAAATAATATATATCCCAAATATACTATTAGTATAATAGAGCTAGACTATTACAAACTCCGTATCAAGCGATCTTGAACCCAGTCTATACAAAGTGGTTTTAGACTGTTCGAGCAACATACATCGTACATCCCCTATTCCTCTGAACAAAGCAATATCAGTACGAAAATAAAGTATACCTTATTATAAAGTGAAAAAAGACGCATGTAATAGAGCATTTGTATTTTATACAAAAATCGACATGCACAATGTACGCTTCCGCCAATCAAGCCTGCGTTTTTTAATATAAAATCGCAAAGCGTGTGTTATATGTAACATTATAAATAATAAAATAGTTATTTAAAGACCGACTACATGAGCCATACTACAAGGGCCCCTTTCCCACGTCTATGAGGAATTCAACGCACAGCTTATCCAATACGATACATAACTGAGCATCTACAGGTGACTGTTATTTACCTGAGAACCGTTGTAAACATTAACAGGTACCTTTTTTTTTTATTTGAAGGGTTTGCTTTATTATTAATATACAGTTAATTATGTGTTTGCCAGGCACTATTAACATACTTTACCTATATCAAAATGCAGTGACCGTATCTCATTTGCATTCAAAGTTGAATCTACTGTACCATTGTATTCATTCTTCCATTTCTAAAGAAACATTATCCACATACCATGTGCATCTTCATATATTTAGAATAATCTATATAAACTCCCGTAAATATTGTACTGTGTTCATGTGTATAAATACCCATAATAAACATATTTGGTTAATAAGATTTGGTGTATCAGCGTGGTGAATTTTCGGACAATACACCTTGATAGGTGCGCGTTCCAGTCAAAACTTGATAACAAGCAGTATGATATCATGTGTTCATACATCGCTTGCTGTGTATATATGTAAATTACAATACACGATAAATTCGTTTTCCACCACGTCCACGCACTACATGTATAGTAATTTCATCCCGATGCATGGGCGGATCCATGGAATTTCGTTAATGGATGAGCCCCCTTTGAATCTGGCCTTGCAATATAAAACATCTAATTCTATAATCTCACGTCTGTTTTATCCAATTATAAACTATTCTGTGTAGTGTTTTTATCTAAAGTCCCGAAAAAAAAAATACAAATGTTTTACATGCCCTTTTAGACTGAACTGTATCAATTATTTAACAGAGGGGTCGTCAACAAAGCACGCTCGAACGTTCCTGGGTAGAACCAATACTACACCTATGCGGAAAAGTGTCTTGCCCAAGGACACCTTACACAGCTTTGGCAGAGGATCGATCCCCTCAATCATGGATCTATTGTTCCATCACTGGACCATGCGCTCCTTTCAAAGGCATTATGGAAGAAAAAATATATTGTCATAAATTTGATATAAACAAGGTAACTTAACACATTCAGCATATATTCTTCAATACTTTTTTCCTATTAGTACTATACATTTAGATTCTTCTATTTTACAGTTATCACAGTCATCACTTACATTTGCTACAAGCTCTTATTAGATTACTTCGACAAACATCTGAAAATGATTCATTGTTAATTATTATTGCCCAGTTGAAAATGAATTATAGTTAACTACATACAGTTGCAATTAATAACGAATGTTACATGTAGCCTGAGGTTTCTGTGTACACATGTTGCTTGCTGTATTTGTAGAAGAAAAGGCGGGTAAGTATGGTATGTTACACGTTGCAATATTCAATTATTTTACATATGTATACAATCTTCATGGATATAATTGATATAATTTTATTCTTTATTTATTCACTTGTATTAAACGATATTCGATACAGCGGGTGGTCTAGTGGTAGAGTATCGGACCCAGGATCGACGAAGGGGGTCGCGTGTTTGATACCCCGCTACAGCCATATGTTGTGTCATTTAGCAAGATCCGCAATATTCTAAGTACTGGGTCCTCCCAGGAAGACTTCGAGCGTGATTTGTCTCGGTTGTTAGAACATGTTTCACAATCAAATATAAAATAAATAAGTTTTAAACAAAAATAGTTTTCGATTTATATTGTATATTTATAATATTGTTTCATTTTTAGTTTATATTTTCTCATAAGTATTTTATAACTAGGGATCCGTATTGTATACATTTTTTACTCTTATATATTCAAATTTAATATATAGTCTTTATAGTGTATTTTTCACTGATAAAATTCTTCATTTCTATTGTAAATTGCCTCATTTGTATTAAATAATTTTCATTACTATTCTATCGGCATCGCGTCTTCGTCATTGTGTCTTCGCCCCATTGTGCCAACGTACCATCACCATTGGCTGTCGTGCCGATATAACATCTTCGTCATTGCATCTTCGCTCATAATGCTATTGTACCGTCACTATTGGCTTTATGTCGACATAACATCGCATCTTCGTCATCGCATCTTCGCTCCACCATGCTGTCGTTCCCTTATCGTTGGCTGTCGTGCCGACATATCATCGCATATCCGTCATCGCGTCTTCGCTCCATCATGCAATCGTACCAACATCGTTGGCTGCAGTGTCGGCATAACATCGCATCTTAAGTCATCGCATCTTCGCTCCACCATGCTATCGTTCCCTTATCGTTGGCTGTCGTGCCGACATATCATCGCATCTCCGTCATCGCGTCTTTGCCCCTCATGCAATCGTACCATCAGCGTTGGCTGCAGTGTCGGCATAACATCGCATCTTCGTCATTGCATCTTCGCTCCACCATGCTATCGTTCCCTCATCGTTGGCTGTCGTGCCGACATATCATCGCATCTCCGTCATCGCGTCTTCGCTCCATCGTGCAATCGTACCATCAGCGTTGGCTGCAGTGTCGGCATAACATCGCATCTTCGTCATTGCATCTTCGCTCCACCATGCTATCGTTCCCTCATCGTTGGCTGTCGTGCCGACATATCATCGCATCTCCGTCATCGCGTCTTCGCTCCATCGTGCAATCGTACCATCAGCGTTGGCTGCAGTGTCGACATAACATCGCATCTTCGTCATCGTGTCTTCGCGCCATCGTGCTATCGTTTTCACGTTGGCTGTCGTGCCGACATATCATCGCATCTTCGTCATCGCAATAAGCAATAGATATAAATTAATATTCATCATCTTTTCACATACACCAGTGACTCAGTTACAATAGTAACTTTTTTTGGATGGGGTTTAACGCCATTTTCAACACATTTCAGGTTATATATGGCATATCCAGTTTTACTGGTGGAGGAAGACTTCAGACTGAGTCAGACTGAGTAGAACCACCGTCCTTCCGCAAGTAATAGGCACTCTTTCTACGACCTTAGTGGTGAGAGTTTATTGATCTTGAGACGGCTCCTTAGACCATATGGCCACGGAGGACCCTCAAAATTGAACTTAAGTCACTGAATACATGACCAACACAATAAAACAACAACAAGCAAGTTATATACATGAAGGAAAACACACTTTGAAAATAATTTTAATCTTGACAATTGGCCTTAATATAGTATTATAGGGTTATTTTGTGCAATATGGGAATACATATTTTAATGGAAACCATATTTTCACAATACGTACGAATACAATATATTCCCATATTGTACAAAACACTGTAAAATGATCTTTTATTTTATAACTCAATCTGAAATAAAATAATCAAAAGAGTTAATAAAAAATCAAGTAGATAAACCATGAGTTCAAAGCGGCAGACGACGGAAGTCTCAACGTCATCGTCGTGCGGAACATTTT
Organism: Panopea generosa; assembly: GCA_029582155.1. Taxonomy (NCBI): domain Eukaryota; kingdom Metazoa; phylum Mollusca; class Bivalvia; order Adapedonta; family Hiatellidae; genus Panopea; species Panopea generosa. Next base: position 2,128,597 of record CM055896.1, read on the forward strand.
GTCGGTTGCTTGTTTTTATCGTTGAAATTTCTATTAAATTTCTACCATTTTTAAGACGCCATTTTGAATTGTGAACTGTGCAATATAAAGGTTTTTGGATCCAATGAACGTCTACATATTTCACGTTCACGTGGTAACATCTGGGGAAGCTGATTGGCTTAACGCGAACATGTACAGAATAAAATATATCAAAAACTGAGAGTAAAAACAAACACTGCTGTGTTAGAAATGCCTAAAAATAAACCCATATCACCTCAAATCAGATCTTTGTGAACTGATTAACAAAATCTTCTCAGATGCAATCAAATTGTTACAGACAATATTAAGACAAATGAATGATCAGATAGATGCAATACAATTCATAGAGACTAAAACTAAAACCATAAAAAGGTACACGACACATTTTTTTCGTTATAACGTATAATCACTTTTTGATAAAGATTAACTGAAACTTTGTGTATATCATGAAATTCATGAACATGTAATTATGTTAATTTTTGTGATATTTTACATCAGCTTAAAAATACTTTAATCATATTACTACATATGTATAAGCTCCAGATAATGTTTTATTAGTTTTATTGATTTTTTTTCAATATTTTGCAGTTTCAGTCTACTTAGATGTACATATTTTTGCTTTGAACGATGGAGCTCGTAGAATCGAAAACAGGTTATTGAATGGAAACTAAAACGTGTCACCAAGTTTGAGCTTTTTTAAACTTGTGTCCAACACACAATTATTCTAACAATACATTTGGTCCAACCATGAGACGCTACAATCAATCGTTGCTACAGACTTTCGATGTCAGTAAAACGTAAGCAATGTTGTTACGGAATTCGGAAAGCTATAGCAAGGAAAACTTGGTATACAAATTAATAAAATGTGATAAAAGGGTCAATTGGAAGCACTGAATGTGTCCAAGAAAAGAAAATAACTGCCGAGTCTGTTCGTGCAGAGTAATGATTTATGCAACACCCTTCACGCCCCAAGCAACGGCTTATTAATTGAATCATACTCTATCAAATATGTATACATGTAATATAATTATCACATCCAAAACGATTTTGTTGTATATTTTATTTTACAACGTAATTAGAATTTAATGATCAATATGGTCACATGTCTACTACATGTGTCGCTTTTCTTCAGGCATATTTTGACGTATGTACATAACATGCGCATGAAAAAACTGTACATAAATATAAGTGTATTTTACTGTATAATACGACTCAGTGAGAAGTTGGTGTGGATTTTATTATAGATGCAAGTATTTATATTCTCTTAGTTTATATATATATATATATATATATATATTAGTTCATATAAATTATATATTATAAGGTTATTATACAGATTCACTGTACAATATGGATTTAAATTGTACGAGTCAATAAAATCCATAGTGTACAGTGAACTGTATAATGACCTTTTTATTATTCACCTCGAGTTCCTAGATATGAAAAACATTATAAAATTATGATTTTTATAATATAATTTATTAAAACAAAAGATCATTTTTAAAAAATACAAAAAATAACATGTAGTTAATGTTTATCACATTTTATTTAAAATATTAAATTTGGCTCTTTTAAATAGATATATCAATATTAATATAAATCCCTTATCGCAGTTATTTTCTTTCTTTTTTAAATTATATTTATTTAAGTATCTATATCTTTTGGAATCATGTAATTATACTTCAATTTCTCAATATATACATATTGCTTGTTGTTTCAAACGACACAATGTTCATTAGGAGTGCCTCAGTGATTTCTCTTATATGTTATATCTAAGATTTGCGGAGTATTTATATCGTTAGAGTTACCGTTCCTTAACGTCCAATACGAAATGATAATCGATTGGTCGAACCGTCCAATACGATAAATATATACGAATTTTCGGGACGCTTCTGGTTTGAAGCGTACAATAACGATTTCTTATGTACAGTCACGTGGTACAAATACTCGAAGCTCATTGGAATAGCTATTTTAGGCGGATAATACACACACACATATATATATATATATATATATATATATATATATATATCAGTACATGAAAACTTATAATATATATATATAATATCGAACAAGGCTCTAATGTGATATTGACTAAAGGAAGTTAAATTATATTACATATATTTTGATAATTGGTGAAGAAGCTGTCTTTTTCATAACTTATCCTGTTTAAAGCTTGAGGCGATTGTTTGACTCAAATGTGTTTATGAACGTGTAAATGGTTTTGTGATGCTAATTAGTGTGACTCCGCAAAAAGGTTCCCGGTATACTGATCAATGGGAATATATGAACAGTACTTGTTATGGCGTTAGCTGGAACTCAGGGATCGACTCAGACTCAATACGATGATGTACTTTAAACTTAGAATCTGATAAATTGGACGTCACAAACAGTTCTTCAATACCGTTGTTTGTTTTAACCGTTCTTATGACATAGTAACTGCCATGCTGCGGACAATTGTTTGTTATTTTGTCGTTAACTTGGACACCGTAAACTGTTCTTTAGATATTGTTGTTTGAAACTTTGAAACCGTTCTTATACTGTAGTTAGTTATAATTCTGTCACCAAATGTTAAATGACAATTTTAACTTTGGTGCTGTAAATGGTTCCCCGTAAACGATTGTTTGAATATGATTACCTGGGACAATGCTACCATTCCTATGACTTGATAAACTGCGATACTGCATACTGCTCAGCTGTAATAACGGTTATTTGGACACCGTCAACCGTTCCTTAGATATATTTGTTTGAGTCTCTGTAACCGTTCTTATAACATCGTTGACAGTATCTCTGAAAGGGATTCGTAGGAATCAGTTCACTGAAAATCACCTAAGTAACTATTTACCTAAGTAACTATTGAACTAACTTAATTTTTCCCTAACTTTCTATTAATCTAACTAACTATTTACCTTCTATTTACCTAACTATTTATTAACTAACTATTTATCTAACTTACTATTTACCTAACTAACTATTTAACTAACTTACTACTAACCTAACTTACTATTTACCTAACTATGTACGTAACGTTCTATTTATCAAACTTTCTATTTACCTAACTAACTATTTACCTAACTTACTATTTATCTTACTAACTATTTATCTAACTAACTATTCACCTAACTTACTATTCATCTAACTAACTATTTACCTAACTAACTATTAACCTAACTTATTATTTATCTTACTAACTATTTACCTAATTAACTAATTACATAACTAACTTTTTATTTTATCTAACTAACTATTTACCTAGTTTACTATTTATCTAACTTACTACTAACCTAACTTACTATTTAATTAACTATTTATCTAACTTACTTGATACCTAACTAACTATTTACCTAACTTATTATTTATCGAACTTACTATTTATCTAATTAAATATTATCTAACTTTCTGTTTACCTAACTTACAATTTACCTAACCAACTATTTACCTAACTTACTATTGATCTAACTTACTATTTATCTAATTAACTACTTATTTAACTTGCTATTTATCTAACTTACTATTTATCTAAATAACTATTTACCTTACTTACTGTTTATCTAACCAACTATTTATCTAACTTTCTATTATACCTGGTAATGCAGTTATTTTGTATAACTACCAGAAAATGTTAGGTCATGGATACATGATTCACAAACACGTCACGTCCGAGTGTACATTCTTAAAGTATAGTTTGACTGGTGTTTATTTATCTATTTGTTTTCATTTTTCAGAAAATGTTTTCCGAAATAAGATGCACTGTTTTGGTTGTAATGTTATGCATGTATGTCGTCCCAAGGGCGAATGGTCTAAAGTTGCAAAGGACTGAAAGGTAAAAAAATAGTAACTTGAAATAAGGTGAAAGCGCATTGCATTCTCTTTCGTGATACATTCAATTGATACATATTTTATAATCTTCATTTTTATACGACAATTCAATTTGTAGTAGATGCTATCTATTTCTTGTACGAAACCATACACTGAGATCAGTTTTAAAAATAAATTGCTACACTGAAAGATTTTGATTGTAAATATTTTAAAGTATATAAAAGATTCGTGTTTTTAAATGCCTATGTTTGGTTGTTTTATATTTTAGACCTGAAGACATTGTAACAGATTATCAGAGAGAGAATTGGCTGATATGGTTCGCAGGTTTGGATGTCAACGGAGATGAAATACTGTCTACACTAGATCTGGATATTACAATGTAATACATTTAAAGATATTTGTTAGTTAACCAAGTTTGTTAGTTGTTTTAAATGTTGTAAAATTGCAAAGGACTGAAAGGTATAAAAATAGTGACTTGAAATAATGTGAAATTGCATTGCATTCTTTTTCGTGGTCATTCAGTGATACATATTTTATAATCTTTATTTTAACAAGGCAACTAAATTTGTAGCGGATACTATCTGTTGCTGGTACGAAACTATATATTCAGATCTTTTTTTAAAAAAAATATTCCGCAACATCATCCGACAGGTAATATATGTCAACTAGTTAATCGGTTTAATTGTATTGTTACAACTTATATATATAACACGCTCGAATTCTTTCTTGGTAGAATCAGTAAGCATGTGTGGATAAGGTGTCTTCCTCAAGGAATCTATAGATAGCCATGGGAAAGGATCGAGTCCACGACTCTCCAATCCTGAGTTTAATGCTCTAGCTCTTGACCATGCGCTCCAAACCGGTTAAGTTGATGGAAGCATTTATGTTTACAAAAAGGGTTTGGACCGTTCAAAGTTTTTCATAGTATTTTTACGTATACTGTACAAACTGCGATATATTGAAGATTCGTGACTTTTCATTTACACAATTGCTCGTCCATACAGGTATTTTATGTCCAGTGAAACAAAAAGAAATCGCAAAGAGTGAGGTCATGAGAATATGGTGGGTGGGAAAGTAAACAAAACAATCTTGTTTTAAACAAATCATGACATTGTTGGCTCTTGGTGAATGCTGAAGCGCTGTCATACAGCAATAGCACATTGCGACCATCTGTAGTTTCTTTAATATTGTTAGCACATTTCGCTTGTAGAACTGTGCATTAGCGACTTGCCTCTACTTAAGAACTGCAATTTGAATAGATTTGTAAATAATACGGTATGCATGACCTAAGGTCTTTTGCCATGTCATTTTGCTTATATGTTACTCACTCTTCGCTGGTGTTCCAAAGAATGCACCTTTGTTTAGATCCCTGTTACAATATCTGCAAAATTTTATATGTCATGTTAAAACAAGACTTTTGACGCGGGTACGTTTCTGGTCATCAATTTGCAAATGAGGTATCCATCTGACGCATAGCTTATACATATTCAAGTGGCGCTTCAGAGTGGTATCGGCTGCTCTTGTGGATATACCAACATACTTAAATATTTGAAAAAATGTGTATCGTGAATTATTACTTACTATTTCCCTGATATTGTTGACCATTTAAGAGTTTGTTGTGCTTATCGGTATTCGAGATTGAGGAGTGGGGAGACATCTTGCACATACATTAGTCTAATTTAAAATTTGTAAAGCCTGCATCTAACTCTGGAATAAAACACCTCACTATGTCCATCAACAAAATACATTTCATTAAAAATATCCCTATTTCCTATACCACAAATACAACTGTTCTTTATACTTGACCGAAGTCTGGGAAACGTACAATGTATGTTGTGATCGTCTTTCAACCAAATTTATGTTATTATAAACGAATAGGGACACTTGAGTGATGTTATTATTAAGACAGAGTATCGCCAAGCGTTCATATTTGAACGCTCCAGGTATTTATTGTAGGCAATACGACATCGTGGAATACCCAAGGGTAATCCATTTCAGAACTCTCCATTCATTATGATGGATGGAGAGTATCGGAATTGACACCCGGGGGTATCCGACGACGGCTGTATGTGCACGTCGTGTATTAAAAGCACGTGTTGCATATATAGTTCTTTATTTAAAGTTGCCATGCGTGAAAGCTCTAAGCAGACACCGTAATGGAAATACGAATGAATGGAGTTTTACGGCGGACCAACACATTTTAGGTTATTCGAAACCAACAGGAATATTCCATCTTTACTCTACATGTACAAAAACAACAAATTAACATACATGTTTAATAAAATCACATCAACAAATAAATATGCAGAATGGACCTAGAACCTTGAAACTTGTAGAATTGCGAGTTTTAGCAAAACATATCGTATAACTCAAATGGTCGTTTCTTACGACATGCATGAGCCACAGTTGTCCTATTCATGCAATCACTCTTATGGCTCCCTGAAACCACACAGGGTTTAGTAATTAAACCATGAACATGAAACAAAATTGATAAAATGAAAATGGCACTCATTCACACGATTCCTGCCCCTCTGCAGAGATCGACAGTGATTCTATTCTTACACAGGAAAACGGGTTTCATGGAGTTATAATTCGCTGTTTACCGTTATTTACCAAACCCAACTGATCAAGAAATAAGTGCAATGAATAACTTTGATTTTTTTTGCAGGAATCGTTACATATCAGCGTTTAAATTGGACACTAAGGAGAAATCCGAAATGGTTTATGCATCCCACTTTTGGTGGAAGAACCTTAATCCAACAAGGAGACAACTCGAACAAAATTTCTAAAATTGAATTCGTTGCCTATTTAACTAAGACCTTTTTGACGGACAGACACTTTAGAGAAAAGGTTGTAGTAATGGACGACATATTCATTGACATGATGGATGTTGATAAAGATGGAGCAATATCAAAAGAAGAATTCTTAGAGTTCTACAAAGACACCGGGTTCAAGAACAAAATAGTTCTAGAAGAGTTCTTCTACGCTTTCAATCCTATACAAGACAAAATACCAAATAAACAGATGAGCAGGGCTTGGGCGGATTTTAGCACCGGGTAGCCATAAAGCAAATGATTTCATCCGAAAATATATGATTAAACTTCTTGGTTTGCAAAATCAGTTCACATATTGATAAAATGTCGCATGTGCATATGTGTGTTTATCTTCAATTATATATACACCTTTAAAATTATCTTTAGCAAATTGTTGTCATTAATAAACAAATGTATAATCAAAGTAACTTCCCTGAAGCAACTGACCGATCAATATGCTCAAATGCACTACTATTTAATCCTTTACTCCATAGATAAGCGTTTTCCCCCCACCAATCACAGAAGGCTTTTGAAAACAGTGCAGGAAGAGTTCAGATTGCTCGTAATGAGCAATTTGAACACTTCCTGTCACTGTTTTCCACTCTGTCAGTTAATATAAACATAATTCACCAACTAATTCAACAGCCTTCTATATTAGAGGTGTCCAAAGGCATCTATATGAAGTAAAGGTTAAAGGGTCCATCGGGAGAGATGGGTCCGTTTTACAGACTAGAAATAAATAAACCATTGAGTCAAGGTATGTAAAATCTAATCTCTTTAGCATACTGTAAAATTTGAAAATACTTAGAAATGAACTTATTTCCATTGTTTTGCCTCATGTAATTGTCTATATCAATGGATCACGCCTTAGTAAGGCTTTGTTAGTCGGGTTTTATACCAAAGGCATGGTCCTACTAATGTCGTCGTTATTCGGAACATTTTGGTGGAGGTTTGTTTTTATCGTCGATATTTCTACTAAATTTCTACATTTTTTTAAGACGCCATCTTGAATTTTGAACTGTACAATATAAAATTGATTGGATCCAATAAACTTCTACATATTGTACGTTCATCTGGGGAAGCTGATTGGTTTAACGCGTACATGTATAGAATAAAAAATATATTAAATACTGAGAGTAAAAACAAACACTGCTGAAATGTCCTAAAAATAATCCATATCACCTCAAATGAGATCTTTTGTGAACTGATTAACACAATCTTCTCAGATGCAATCAAATTGCTACAGACAAGTTTAAGACAAATCAGTGACCACATAGATGCAATACAATATATAGAGACTAAAACTAGAACCATAATAAGGTACAATACATATTTGTTGACAATTTTTTCATTATAACGTATAATCACTTTTTGTTAAAGATTAACTGAAATTTTGTGTATATCATGAAATTCAATATTTTGCATTATCGGTTAGCTTACTTAGATAAACATATTGTTGGTTTGGACGTTGGAGCTCGTAGATTTGAAAACAGGTAATTTAATGGAAACTTAAATGTGTCACAAATATAACGGTTTCAGCTTCTTTAAACTTGTGTTTAATACATAATTATTCTAACAATACGTTTGGTCCAATCATGGGACGCTACAATCAATCGGTGCTACAGACTTTCGATGTCAGAAAAACGTAAGAAATGTTGTTACGTAATTCAAAAGGCTATAGAAAGGAAAACTTTGTGTACAAATTAATACAATGTGATAAAAGGGTCCATTGGGAGCATGAATGTGTCTAATAAAAGAAAATAGCTGCCGAATCTGTTCGTGCAGAGTAATAATTTATGCAACACCCCTCACGCCCCCTAGCAACGGGTTATGCAGCATTTTATTTTCGAACAATGCTGGATGAGTTGTAGAGCACCGAGCACATGATCAGAGGGTCGATCCTCCCTCACGGTCATGTGTGGTGTCATTGAGCAAGACACTTTTTTCCGCGTATGCTTAATAATGGTTCTACCCAGGAAGACTTCGAACGTGATTTGTATAAGTTGTTAGAACTTGTTTCGCAATCGAAGTAAAATAAATAAGTTTAACCTCATTTATTGAACCATACTCTATCAAATATGTATAATATAATTATCACATCCAAAACGATTTTGTTGCATATGTTATTATACAACGCAATAAGAATGTTATGATCAATATGGTCACGTGTCTGCTACATGTGTCGCTTTTCTTCAGGCATATTTCTGCGTATGTATTTAACTTGCGCATGAAACAATTGTACATAAATATAAGAGTGTTTTACTGTATAATACGACTCTGTGAGAGGTAGATGTGGATTATATTATAATTGCAAGTATTTATATTCTCTTAGTTTATAATTAAATTCACAATACGGAATTTACGATTTATGGGATCTTCAGATGCTCATTCACATTGCATGATATATATATATATGGAGATAATTATTTGTGAATAACCAAGACATAAATGTACAGACCAGACTACGGCGAGTGCGCCTAGCTACAATGCAACCCATAGATACAATTTCAAGGTCTCTGCCAAACCAATAAATTTGGTGTCGACCAAGACTTTCCTATGGAATTACATGCAACACATCTGGACAGGGTGGACACATTTACATACATGAACTGATAGCTTTATATGAGTAGGATCCAGTTAAGGATTCATGACTACTTACATGCTATATAAAGGACAGATTTATAAACCCGATTGATCATAAAGATACAGTGAATTCATATATATTTAATTTCATAAAGGTGGATAATTAAATTCACAATAAGGGAATTTAGGATTTTTGGGATCTTTTCAGATGCCCATTCACAATGATATATATATGGAGATAATTATTTGTGAATAACCGAGACATAAATGTACAGACCAGACTACGGCGAGTGCGCCTAGCTACAATGCAACCCATAGATACAATATCAAGGCCTCCGCCAAACCAATAAATTTGGTGTCGACCATGACTTATATACTATCGAATTACATGCCACACACACACACACACACACACACACACACACACACATATATAGATATATATATATATATATATATATATATTCATTTACTGTGCACTATGGATTTATATTGTACGAGTCATTAAAATCCATAGTGTACAGTGAACTGTATAATGACCTTTTTATTATTTACCGCGAGTTCCTACATATGAAACACATAAAATTATGATTTTCACCAATAATTTATTTTAACAAAAGATATTTTTTCTTTAAAAAATACGAAAAATAACAGGTACTTAATGTTTATCACATTTTTTTTACAATATTAAAGTTGGCTCTTTTGGATAGATATATCAATATTAATAAAATTCCGTTATCGCAGCTATTTTCTTTCTTTTTTAAATTGTATTCATTTAAGTATCTATATCTTTTGGAATAATGTAATTATACTTCAATTTCTCAATATATACATGTTGCTAGTTTTTTCAAACGACACAATGTTCATTAGGAGTGCCTCAGTGATTTCTCTTATATGTTATATCTAAGATTTGCGGAGTATTTATATCGTTAGAGTTACCGTTCCTTAACGTCCAATACGAAATGGTTATCGATTGGTCGAACCGTCCAATACAGTTTGAAGCGTACAATAAAGATTTTTTTAGTACAGTCACGTGGTACAAATACTCATAGCTCATTGGAATAGTTATTTTAGGCGGATAACACACACACACACACACACACACACACACACACATATCAGTACATGAAAACTTATAAAATATGTATATAATATCAAACAAGGCTGTAATGTTATATTGACTAAAGGCGATTATTTGATTCAAATGTGTTTATGAATGTGTAAAAATAAAATGTTTTTTGTGATGCTAATTAGTGTGACTCCGCAAAAAGGTTCACGGTATACTGATCAATGGGAATATATGATCAGTACTTGTGATGCCGTAAGCTGGAACTCAGTGATCGACTCAGACTCAATGCCATGATGTACTTTAAACTTAGAATCTGTTAAATTGGACGTCACAAACAGTTCTTCATAACCGTTGCTTTTTAACCGTTCTTATGATATAGTAACTGCAATGCTGCGGACCACTGCTTGTTATTTTGTCGTTAACTTGGACACCGTAGACTGTTCTTGAGATACTGTTGTTTGGAACTTTGAAACCGTTCGTATGCTGTAGTAACTTATAATTCTGTCACCAGCTTACTGTTAAATGACAATTTCAACTTTGGTGCTGTAAATGTTTCCCCGTAAACGGTTATTTGGATATGATTACCTGGGACAATGTAACCATTCGTATGACTTGGTTAACTGCGATACTGTGGACCGCTCAGCTGTTATACCGGTTATTTGGACACCGTTAACGGTTCCTTTGATATATTTGTTTGAGTCACTGTAACTGTTCTTATCATATCTTGACAGTATCTACGAAGGGAATCGTAGTAATCGGTTCACTGAGTTATTTGAAAATTACCTAACTATTTACCTAAGTAACTATTTACCTAACTTACTATTGATCCAACTGACTATTTACCTAGCTTACTAACTATTTACTTAGCTTACTATTTACCTAACAAACTATTTACCTAACTAACTATTTACCTAGCTTACTTACTATTTACTAGCTTACTATTTGCCTCACAACTTGTTTACCTAACTTACTTTTGATCTTACACACTGTTTACCCAACTAACTATTTACCTGACTTACTATTTATCTAACTAACTATTTACCTAACTAACTATTTACCTAGCTCACTTTTTACCTATCTAACTATTTACCTAACTAACTATTTACCTAGCTTACTAACTATTTATCTATCGAACTATTTACCTAACTTACTGTTTACTTTATCTAACTTACTATTTACCTAACTAACTATTTACTTTATCTAACTAACTATTTACCTAGCTTACTATTTATCTAATTAACCATTTACCTAGCTTACTATTTACTTAAGTTACTATTATACCTGATTATGAAGTAATTTAGTTTTACTACCAGAAAATGTTAGGTCGTGGATACATGATACACAAACACGTCACACTATACTAACTGTATACTGACAGATTGTACATTCTTAAAGTATTGTTTGGCTTGGTGTCTATTTATCTATTTGTTTTTATTTTTCAGAAAATGTTTTCCAAAATAATAAGCAAGGTTTTGGTTGTAATGTTATGCATGTATGTCGTCCAAAGGGCGAATGGTCTAAAGTTGCAAAGGACTGAAAGGTATAAAAATGGTGCATTGCATTCCCTTTCGTGATACATTCAGTTGATACATATTTCATGTTCTTCATTTTTATACGGCAATTAAATTTGTTGCAGATGCTATCTATTTATTTGTACGAAACCATACACTGAGATCAGTTTTAAAAATAAATTGCTACGCTAAAAGATTTTGATTGTAATCTTTTATAGTATACAAAAGATTCGTGTTTTTAAATGCCTATGTTTGGTTGTTATATATTTTAGACATGAAGACCGTGTAACAAATTATCAGAGAGAGAGAATTGGCTGATATGGTTCGCAGCTTTGGATGGCAACGGAGATGAAATTCTGTCTACACAAGATCTTGATATTGCAGTGTAATACATTTAAGATATTTGTTAATTAACCATGAGCTATTAATTACTGGAAATAATTTAGATTCATTCCACTAGATTGTTTTAAATGTTGTAAAATTGCAAAGGATTGAAAGGTATGAAAATATTAACTTGAAATAATGTGAAATTGCATTTTATTCTCTTTCGTGGTCATTCAGTGATACATATTTTATAATCTTCATTTCAACAAGGCAATTTAATTTGTAGCGGATGCTATCTGTTGCTGGCAGGAAACCATATATATTCAGTTCTATTTGCCTTAATATTTTTAGTATACTGTACAAACTGCGGTATATTGAAGATTCGTGATTTTCCCTTTACACAAATGCTTGTCCATACAGGTATTTTTAAGTCCAGTGAAACAAAAGGAAATCGCAAAGAGCAAGATCATGAGAATATGGTGGGTTGGGAAGTAAACAAAACAATCCTGTTTTAAACAAATCATGACAATGTTGGCTCCTGGTGAAGTGCTGTCATACAGCAATAGCACATTGCAACCATCTGTAGTTGTAGTTTCTTTAATATTGTTAGCACATTTCGCTTGTAGAACTGCGCGTTAGCAGACATAAGAACTGCAATTTGAATAGAAGAACCTTGATTTGTAAATAATACGGTATGCATGACCAAGGTATTTTGTCAAGTCTTTTTGCTTATATACTGTTACTCACTCTTAGCTGGTGTTCCAAAGAATGCACCTTTGTTTAGTCCCCAGTTACAATATCTGCAAAATGTTAAATGTCTTGTTTAAACAAGACTTTTGACACGAGTACGTTTCTGGTCATCAATATGCAAATGAGGTATCCATCTGACTCATAGCTTATGCATATTCAAGTGGCATTTCAGAATGGTGTCGGCTGCTCTTGTGGATATACCAACATACTTAGATATTTGAAAAGTTGTGAATCGTGAATTTTTACTTACTATTACCCTGATATTGGTGACCATTTAAGAGTTTGTTGTGCTTATCAGTATTCGAGATTGAAGAGTTGGGGGACATCTTGCACATAAATTAGTCTAATTTAAAATTTGTGAAGCCTGCATCTTACTCTGGAATAAAACACCTCACTATGTCCAAAAACAAAATATATTTCATTAAAAATATCCCTATCCCCTATACCACAAATACAACTGTTCTTTATACATGACCGAAGTCCGGGAAACGTTCAATGTATGTTGTGATCGTCTTTCAACTAAATATATATTATAGACGATTAGCCAGAGTGTAGGCTATATTGAAGCGAGAAATTGTATACCTATCCCACAATCCATAGCATTTGAACGCTTACTGAAATATGACGTCATTTAAACTTTTCATGAAGTAAACGACCAATCAACAAGCTCAAATGTGGCTTTCTCAGCATTGCTTTTTAATGAACCCAATCTGGAAAGATGGGTCGATTCTACAGATTAACTAATCAGAACACCTTCCATAAACACGTGATATGTTTAGGGACACTTAAGTAATGTTATTATCAAGACAGAGTATCGCCAAGCATTCATATTTGAACGCTCCAGGTATTTATTTATTGTAGGCAATATGACATCGTGGAATACTCAAGGGCAATCCATTCCGGAACTCTCTATTTATTATGATGGATGGATAGTATCGAAATTGACATCCGGGGGTATCCGACGACGGCTGTATGTGCACGTCGTGTATTAAAAGCACGTGTTACATATATAGTTCTTTATTTAAAGTTGCCATGCGTGAAAGCTCTAAACAGACACCGTGATGGAAATATGAATGAATGAATGAATGAATGAATGAATGAATGAACGAATGAATGAATGAATGAGAGAATGAATGGAGTTTTACGGCGGACCAACACATTGTAGGTTATTCGACTCCAACAGGATATTCAAAAACAACAAATTAACGTACCTATTTAAAAAATAACATCAACAAATAAAAACGCAAATTGAACCATGACACTTTGTAAAACTGCAGAGTTTTATCAAATCATATGTATTACTCAAATGGTCGTTTCTTACGACATGCATGATACACACTGGTCTTATTCTTGCAATCACTCATATGGCTCCCTGAAACCACACAGTGTTTAATAATAGAACCACAATAATGAACATGAAAAAAAATGAAAAAATGAAAATGGCACCCATTCACACGATTCCTTCCCCTCTGCAGAGATCGACAGTGATCCTATTCTTACACAAGGAAACGGGTTTCATGGAGTTACAATTCGCTGTTTACCGTTATTTACCAAACCCAACTGATCAAGAAATGAGTGCAATGAATAACTTCATATTTTTTGCAGGAAACGTTACATATCAGCGTTTAAATTGGACACTAAGGAGAAATCCGAAATGGTTTATGCATCCCACTTTTGGTGGAAGAACTTAATCCAACAAGATGACAACTCGAACACAATTTCTAAAAATGAATCCGTTGCCTATTTAACTAAGACCTATTTGGCGGACAAACACTTAAGAGAAAAGTTTGTAGTAATGGACGAAATATTCGTTGACATGATGGATGTTGATAAAGACGGAGCAATATCAAAAGAAGAATTCATAGAGTTTTACAAAGACTACGGGTTCAAGAACAAAAAAGTTCTAGAAGAGTTCTTCTATGCTTTCAATCCTGTACAAGACAAAATACCAAATAAACAGATGAGCAGGGCTTGGGCGGATTTTAGCACTGGTAGCCATAAAGCAAATGATTTCATCCGAAAATATATGATTAAACTTCTTGGTTTGCAAAATCAGTTCACATATTGATAAAATGTCGCATGTGTATATGTGTGTTTATCTTCAATTATAAATACACCTTTAAAAGTATCTTGAGCAATTTGTTGTCATTTATGAACAAATGTATAATCAATGTACTTTCCCTGAAGCAACTGACCGATCAACGTGCTCAAATGCACTACTATTTAATCCTTTACTCTATAGATACGCCTTTACCCACACCAATCACCCAGCAACAGTTTTCGTGATAATTGATAAACGACATTGTGTCTCATTATCATTTGTCTGTCACCAGTGTCTATGTTAACTTATCGTCTGTTAGCCCTCGATGGCATGAAAATGACGCTAAATATTCAATTAATCAAGCAAGCAATCAATAGTTTACTTTTTAATAAAATAGATAAATTCACCATAAATTTTATGTCAGTAATTGACAGAAATCTCACGTGTCATACATACCTCGCACCCAAGCCCTAGTCTCATTTAATCGCCGCAATAGGGATGAGACTAGCCCCTTTACGTCTCATTTCCATCCGAACAAAACCAAGTGGAAAATTAGACCACATACATACATCTTTTACGAAGGCAAATACTGCGTAAACAATCGTTAATTCCTTAAAACATTGATTTATATTGATAAAATAATGAATAATTACTGCGTGCTATGCAAAAAAATGTCCTCTGTAGTTTGATAGACGGTGAATATGACCAAGACATTCGAATTTACCTTGTTTTGCTATCATTTAGCAATGTTAGATTCGAACTAGATCCGAGCTACTAGGTGGAAACATGTACATGCGAAATCGGAAGTTCCGCAGAGTGAGCGATATGGGTTATAGAGGAATGAGAAGGTTTTCTTCTGTCCGATATTTCGTCATGTTTTTAGTTTAAAATCTATGATTATTTTAATGATTATTATTATGATTAAGTGTTTTGTTACTGCTGAAGAATAAATAAATAACATAAGATTTAAATTGAAAAAATTACAGAGAGAAATATATGGGTTACAGCAAGGACTTGTATATCTCTAGTTTAGTTTAAACTTATTTATTTTACTTCGATTGTGAGACAAGTTCTTACAACTTAGACAAATCACGCTCGAAGTCTTCCTGGGTAGAACCAGTATAAAGCAAATGCGGAAAAAGTGTCTTGCTCAATGACACCACACATAGCCGTAGCGGAGGATCGAACTCACGACCCTCTGATCATGGGTTCGGTGCTCTACCGCTGGACCACGCGCTCCATATCTCTATGGGTTATAGACAAATAAGAAAAGAAAACATTATTCTCTCTTATGATATATATTTTGTAATTTGTAATATTTTCATTACCCGCACCCCACCCCCACATAAACAGAATAAATTTGATTAAAATCAACTTGTTTAAATGTTTACTTTCAGACGCATATTTTCTCGTTTATGCGCAGAGAGCTGCGATTAGTGAACTATTTGCAAAAGTAAACACTCACAAGTCAATTAAAGTATAAACGTTACCTATCTCTCTTTAGACTATTACGGATGTGCGTGTATTCAACACCGCGTATATTGGTGGAAAGGACATGTGAATGCATACAACATTTAGTGTTCTTGTAAACCGTTGATACTAAAGTCTGTACATGGATATCTAGATATGTCTGCCATTTATAGTGGGTTGTGATCAAATACAATAAAATTCAGCAGCTTTCATTATTTTAAATAATGTCCGTCTGAACAACATTGGGCGACAAGCTACGACTGTTTGGGTATTTATTGCTAAGTTTTCAACTAATTGATATCGTATGTATCGGCCACACAATTTTTAATGATTCTCACTACTTATTGACAGTATATTAAATTGTTGTTGAAACGGGAATTGTCATAAGCTAACAGTAAACCAAGTTTCTTATATTGTGAATGCCTAATGATGATTTTAAATAATGAATAACGTATATATCATTCAATTTCTAACCATAGAACCGTGCTTGAAGCATTGCATTACTCAACCCACAGATCCCTGACGAAGCTATAGCAATATTGTTTCAGTTGCAATATGGATTGATACCAATTTAGAGCTAATAAGTGTATCGTTGACCATAATTTATTAGTACTATACAAGATAATTTTCAATAGTCACGTATGCGTCAAGGAACTGGCGTCAAGTCTTTGACATCGACTTAACGTTGTACATAAGTTAATATGGTAAAAAACATTATCATTGTGTACTATTTGCACATGTAGTTATCTTTTGAAAATTAAGTTTTGCTCTTTTGCTATACATTCAACGGTTATGATAGAAGATTACCAGAGATTTATGTACACACGCTAAACTTTCGGCATGGAAGTATTTAAACTGGACATAGATAATATCATTAACTGATGAGCTCCTAAAAGTGGTTTAGGATATATTGGCAAGAGGTAGGAATGGGTGGCCGTACTGGACAACAATATGTCGATCTCATAATGCACTTACAAAAGATCACTAATGAAAACGGTAGCAGACGATAAAAAAAATTATGAAAATAACGGATATTCGAAAGTCGAAGCAATGCGGAGAAAGACAATTTCGTGTGTGTGGCTGCATTATTTGCCAAAGGAAATGTTAGTGTACAGGCAGCATTTAGTTTAAACACTATTTTGTTCACAGTAAACATGGTAGTCATACATTCAATTACAAGTGAAAAATATCCATAAGAAAGCTATACTATCTCACTATCCGTTTTCTACTTATAAAGTACAAGCAACATTTCTGCTACAGACATAATATTTATTAAACTTTAATAGTGATGAATATTGTCATTTTTTTGGGTAAAAACACAAAGTGAACACAAGTATTGGTTTGTCTTATTTGAATACACACTGTGACAGGAAATGTTACTTTCTCGGAACATAATGCGTATTTGCCTACCCTGATAAGTATTGCCTTTCCAATTTACCGCGTAGAGCTTCCATTACAGTGTTTCTATTCAAATCGCTATGACGCTTGAAAAAGTGCGCGTCACGTGATAAAATAGCGGATGGAGTATGCACGTAGAGGACGATCAAATAAAAAAATATAAAAATCGTTCGAAAACGTGCTTTGAAATGCACTAATCCTAGCCCTTACTCGTAAAAATTATGACATAGCTCTGAGAGGAAACAGTTACATAAATTCAGAATCCAATTTGTTGTTAATAGCTGATCGTAGCCATGATACAAAGTCTGCTAGACGTTGTGTTAAACTGCAGGTCCAATACAGGACCTATCGTGCTATATATCTAGTAAGTTACGAGACAATCATATAAAACATGTTGGATACAGTTGATAATCGACATATAATGACAATGCAGTATAACACTTGTGAAATATTGAATATTCCAGCTGAATACGATAGTGGTATTGAAACAAGAATCGCTCAGTATAATACCTCACACACATTCACCACGCATCAGTAATTTAATATGTGTCACCTTTGGAAGCCGTTAAAGCAATAATCAAGAGCGGATCTATGTGGAACAACGCACACCCTACCACCCGCAATCCCACTACCGACACACATACACACACACACACACACACACACACACACACACACATATTTTAAGTTTGGCAATTATGTCCTCTTCAAATGTATCCTTATTCATTCGCCTCAACGCGCGCGCACGCACATACACATCAAACAAACAAACAAACAACAACAACAACAATTAAACAAACACAAACAAACAAACAAACGCTGTCCTTTTTATCCCATCTCTAGTTTGAAATCCTAAATCCGCCACTGGCAATAAACAAAGTTAACGCCGGATTGTGGAACATAAAATGCAATATGAATACACGGGACCAATCAACTTTATTATATGTACGTCTTTACAAACAGTCATGTGAAGAGTTCTATCAATAGCATTGATAATTTTAAATACACTTTATTACTAAACCTTTACTGTTAAAGTACTCGTTTCGTTACAGAAAATTGCTTGGTATTCGCTGGTCCCATGCTTATGATAATTGCTGTACGCAGGTTATTGAGGATAACTGGTCGCACATAATTTGGTATGTGTGCATTTTTGTGTGTTACAGTTTTTTTACTGTTTCTCATCTATGCTATCTATGTTATATATACTATGATACTTAAACAATTCAAGATGTATTGATTGTAATATGTAATTGTTATGTCTTTGCCATATGATTTAAAAATATTGTAAATGGTCCAAAGGCATAGTTTTGCTGATAGTTTGCAAATAAAATTGAATTGAATTGAATTGAATTGGTATTCGCTGGTTCCATGCTTCTGATCATTGCTGTACGCACGTTATTGAGGATAGCTGCTTGCACATTACTGGGTATTTGCTGGTTCCATGCTTCTGATAATTGCTTTATGCACGTTACTGAGAATAGCTTATTTTACGTTTCTAGGTATTCGCTGGTCCCATGCTTATGATAATTGCTGTACGCACGTTACTGAGTATTCTCTGGTCACACGTTTCTGAGGATAGCTTGCTGTCCGTTATTGATGTATTGCTGTGCACACATTACTAATGTGTGCTGGTCGCACTTACTGAGTATTCACTGGTCACAAATTTATGAGGATAGCTTGCTGCTAGTTATTGAGGATTGCTGTGTACACGTTTGCTAGTCGCACTGCAAGTCTTACATTGCTAAACAGTGCTTGGTCGCACAGTACTAAATATTGTTGTTAATACGTTACTTCGGATTGCTGATCACACGACATTGAGGATTGCTGGCCACACGTAACTGAGGATTACTGAATACATGTTACTGATGTGTGCTGGTCGCACCTACTGCGTTTTCGCTCACATTTTTGAGGATAGCTTGCTGCTAGTTATTGAGATTGTTGTGTACACGTTTGCTGATCGCACTGCAAGTCTTGCATTGCTGAACAGTGCTTGTCGCACATAATTAAATATTGTTGCTCATAAGTTACTTCGGATTGCTGGTCACACGTCACTGAGGATAACTGAATACATGTTGCTGAGTATTGCTGGCTACACGTCACTGAGGAATGCTGAATGCATGTTGCTGAGTATTGCTGGCTACACGTCACTGAGGATTGCTGAAGGCATGTTGCTTAGCTTAGCATTGTTAGTTATACGTCACTGAGGATTGTTGGTCGCATAATGCTGAATATAGCTGCTTGCACGTCACTGAGGATTGCTGAATGCATGTTGCTTAATATTGTTAGTTACATGTCACTGAAAGTTGCTGATCACAAGTCACTGAGGATTGCTGGTAGCATTCTACTGGGTATTGTTGGTAACACGTCACTGAAGATTGCTGAATGAATGTAACTGAGTATTGCTGGCCACACGTCACTGAGCATTGGTGGTCACATGTAACTGAGTATTGTTGGTTATACGGCACTGAGGATTTCTGGTCACATGATATTGAATAGATTAAATGGATTGCTTGTCACATAAAACACGTCTTTACACTTACTGTAAATATTAAGATGTAACTTACACGTTCTTCTAGTATCCATTAAATATATATTAAATGTACGTAAATCAGTTTGAATGTTTTTTATTAATTTTGTGCACATTTCCGTCTGCTTTTTGCACGTTCGATGTGTTCGATAATTTTTGACTTCCCCTCCATAAATTATTTTAGATTATTTTATCAGTAAATGTTCTTTATTATGAACACTTCACATATTACATATCTTTATAGACATGCCCTTTTGAAATTAATGTCGAGTACACCCACGTGCAAATTGTTTTACTTGAAGTATCTTAAAATAATATTAATTTTTGAAAAATATTTATTGCTCTCAAAAACAACACTTAGTACTGGCTCTATCCAGGAAGCGGACTCGAGAGTGGGTCAGCCATATGAACTCCGAGCTTCAATCGCCATCAACTTAAAATATATTAGGATAACTTAATGAATAGATTCTGATTAAAAAAAAGATTAGAGAAGAAAGAGAATATAACATCAATTAAATCTAACTACATGATAAATAAATTATAACTTCGTTACAAGGACCTGCAACGAAGGGTTAAATGGCTAACGCAATAGTAGCTCCTTTCTGATTATCACATTGAGGTCGGATACGTACAGAGCATTGTATACAAGACAACGTCCTGATAATAAATTAAGCGACAAGTATACAAGACAACGTCATGATAATCAATTAAGCGACAAGTACACCGCTAGGACAGGCACCTCACTTATTGGACAATCAAGACAGAAAAAAATCCGTTTATAAATTCGTTGATATATTTTTTTTGCGGAGAGCAGTGTATTCTGTGTTGTCGAGCAGCAGTGGGATGCGATGTATCGTTGGTGTAACGGATTTATGTCAGACGGTTACCAAACAAGTGATATCGGAAAGACTATGGATAATGTTAGTTAGTTTAATAAGCTAAAATAATATAAGACGGTGCTTGCTACTTGTTTAATAAGGAATGGAATCTCAATATAACAGTGTAATTATTTAGTACTAACAGTTTAGGAAATACGTATAATTAGGTTATCGGTTAAAAAAATCAAACCAGTCGCCGGCTATCGGTGTTAATCGGATAATTAGTTGTTATATAACGCATGGAGACAAGATAATCTTCCTTCAGATTAAGTATTAATTATTTAACTGACACGAATAAGCGACAATCCAAGTAGAACTGTGATAAACTGAAATATCACCATTAAAAAAACGATAACGTTAACTAAAAGCGATTTCAATGAAAATATCGATTTTCCAATTTAATGATACGCGATACTATTGAGATCCAATAGGCTTTAATATAAATTCATTATAATGACGCAGGAACGAATTTACTGTTTACATAAAAACTTCACGTAAAACACAGACGAAGTGGCATGATCGATGCATGTTAAAGTGTAGAGAGCAGAAAAAAGAAGAAAATATGTAAACACCTTTAACTTTACGGTATTTGGATATTGGTGTATTAGTATTAAATTTATTTTTAAGTCCGGTGTCTGTACGGATTGTAAGTATTGCGTGGTAATACTCGACAATGGACAAGCATTAAAGTGTATCACTCTTCAAATATAATTTATACAAATTGCGCGTGTCACCATTCATCCAATTCGATATAGATATCACTTGGTACCATTCTACAAAGGCTATATAAGGATTCCGTGGTACAGTTCTACAAGTATTAAATATGGATTACGTAGTACCATTCTACAAGTAGTATATATATATAACGTGGTACAATTCTACAAGTGTTATATTAGATTGCCATGGTATCATGCTACAGGTATTATATAAGGATCATATTATGAAAGGATAACTTGGAACCATTCTGGAAGTGTTATACATGGATTAACCTAAGCGGTACCATTCTACAAGTGTTATATCAGGTTGCCATTGTATCATGCCACAAGTATTATATAAGGATCACGTGGTTTCATTCTAGAATATTATATAAGGATTCCGTGGCACCATTCTACAAGCAGTATAAAATAATTGCGTGGAATCATTCTACAAGTACTATGTAAGAATTGCGTGGTACTGGTCACCAGGGAATAATAACAGCGTGGACCAGTATACATACTTGAGCTAAGGATTGCGTGATACTACTCTTCAAGTAATGAACACCAGTCAGTGACTTAATTATTACTTTAAATTGCTAGGCAACATGACAACGTAGACCATTCTGCAAGTATTATGTAAGAATTACGTGGTACCAGTCACCAGGCAATAATTACAGCGTGGACCAATCTACATACATCATCTAAGGATTTCGTGATACTACTCTTTAAATAAGGCATACCAATCAGTGATTTAATTATTACTTTAAATCGCTAGGCAACATGACAACGTAGACCATTCTATAAGTATGTTATAAGATTGCAAGTGTGACACAAGGTTTGTGTGATAGCATTATAAAATTGTAATAATGATAACTACATTGCATCTGTCTAAAAATACCATCAAATAGATACATAGCATCCATTTTGAATTACTGTGTAAGAAGTACCAGGTTACTAAAACCTGTATACACAGTCTATGAACTACCATTTGGAACACTTCGCTCACTTCTGCGAAAAAGTGCAAGCAGTACACGAGGAGTTCCGAATGAACACCCACGTGCTGCCATTATAAATATTTAAAAGCAGGATTGTTTGGTTCCGCTGTCATATAATTTGATATATGCTGGTACAACTTCAGTATATAAAACTATATAATTATTATGATTAACACTCTGGTGTTGTTCTAACGTTATGGTTCAGCGTGGTACCAGTATAAAGTGCATAGTGAAATTCTAAACGAATCGCAATAGTTTAATTATTTATTACATATGTTAATACACCGTTAAACTCCAGTTCATTCATTCATTCATCAATTTATTTAGACAATCTCCTGAATAATAAGTGTTTTTGGTATTCAATACCCTATTTGGACACTTTTGAATAGCGTTTTTGTGTATTACAACATTCTGTGTACAAAGGTTGTATACGCTATTTACATCTGGTAACGTTGTTTTTGTGGAAAGGAAAAACTGACTTCTGCACATACGCCTGTGCATACTTTAAAACCTAATTTTTCGAAAAAAATAAATGTTTGGAATTGAATTTAAAACTGACTCTTATTTATTATATTTTTTACCTATGAATAAAAAGAGATATAAGTAAGTAAACTATACGACATATCCAATGCGCGTACAAACTGTTAAAAGACGTAAAACTGATTATCAAACACAGAATAAAGCATTTAATATTTGATTGCAGAACAATTTTAAAACGTAGAATTTAATGTTGAAAATCAAACCGAATACAGGGTAAATAACCGGAATCTTTGAAACAATTAACAAATGGAATTTTTTGGAAATAAAACACGACCACGATGATCCTGCGTATGCGTATCGCATTTCTGTGGTTATATAACAGTTTTTGTAGCTGGTGTTTGATGTTTTGCAGACGACAGTAAATAATAATCCATACGCAATCTACGTGCAAGTGTTTCTTGTTAAACGAAATTCTCCTAGGAACACGTGTCTAACATGTAAACAATAAGTAATAAGAGACAATCAAGTGTTTTCTACTATAAAATGCTGTTTACGCGCCATTCTATCGACCTAATGGCGTACGTCATAATGGCGGGTATCTTACTTCCGGTCTGTAAAGGAATGGTTATAAACCAAACAGAAAACATTCGAACGACTCGACAAGAGTCGGTCTATCAAATTGACCCACCATCTTTGAATAAAAGCCTAACAACTTTAGGTAAAGCAACACCTCCGCTGATTGATACAGTCGATGCGCCATCGGCTAACATTAACCCGCTGAACACAACAGAACTGAAGCATAACGTAACATACACAGATACACAGGAAGGGGTTACCCCGGGTCACCCAGAACGTGATCTCCCTCTCCCTATTCTTATTGCCAGTCCGGCAGTCGCTGTGGGTATTGTGATATTTATTTGTGCCACTTACAAATTGCACTCATTTCAATTAGACGCCGCGGCCAAGAAATTAGCATTAGAAATGGCAGACGGGGATTGTAAAAGTCCGTGCGTGCCGTGACAAACCATGTCGAACTACAAAGCGGCTGCTTCCATCGCCGGGGCACGCTTTGTCCGAAAATGACATGATTGCTTCCCGCAGGAAGAGTTTTCGAAGTACTACGCCACCCCTTTGTCGAGTAGGGAGTAAAAGGGGTTCGAGTTGGAGTACTATGTCCTGATTCTGAAATCATGGGACATTCACCTAGAAGACATTCCACATTCATTTTGTGATAAAACATAGCTGTGATGTATGTTGGCTAATGTCTGCTACATTTTAATTCATCTAAGTAATTAGTGAAAATTTTCTGATAATAAAGCAATTGTTTTTCCATGAGAAATGTGATCATATACAGTAGTGTATTATTAGTGTACAATAGTGTATTATTATTGTATAGTTGTGTATTATTAGTGTGTATTACCAGTGTATATTTGTGTGTTATTAGTGTATATTTGCGTATTATTAGTGTGCACTTTAGTATTAATTAGTGTATAGTTGTGTATTAGAAGTGTATATTTGTGTATTATTAGTGTATATATTTGTGTATTATTAGTGTACTAACAGTGCAGTATTAGCGTACAGTTGTGTACTATTAGTGTAAAGTTGTGTATTATTAGTGTGTACGAATGTATATTATAATTGTATACTTGTGTGTTATCAGTGTACATTTGTGTATTATTATTGTACACATGTGTATCAGTTAGTGTATACTAGTGCAATATTAGTGTAAACTAGTGTATTAATAGTGTATAGTAAGTGTATTATTAGTCTACTGTAGTGTATCCCTAAACTACAGTAATATATCATTAGTGTATTATAAGTGTACAGTTGGGTATAAATAGAAGTATAATTGTGTACTATTAGTGTACAGTAGTGTATTATTAGTGTACAGTTGTGTATTATTAGTGTACAGCTGTGTATTATTAGTGTACAGCTGTGTATTGTTAGTGTACAGCTGTGTAATATTAAGTGAATAGCGGTGGTAATATTAGTGTACAGTTGTGTATTATTAAGTACAGTAGTGTATTATTAGTGTACAATCTGTGTATTATTATGTGTACAGCTGTGTATTATTATTGTACAGTAGTGTATCATTAGTGTACAGTAGTGTATCATTAGTGTACAGTGGTGTATCATTAGTGTACAGTAGCGTATTATAAGTAATCATTGGTGTATCATTAGTGTACTGTTGTGTATTATTAATGTGAAGCAGTGTATTATTAGTGTACAGATGTGTATTATTAGTGTACAGGTGTGTATTATTAGTGTACAACTGTGTATTATATGTGGACAGCTGTGTATTATTAGTGTACAGTAGTGTATTTTAAGTATACAGTAGTGTATTATTAGTGTACAGTTGTGTATCATTAGTGCATAGTAGTGCAATATTAGTGTACAGTAATGTAATATTAACTTTATTCCATTACTTAAATAATTTAATGTTATTCATATGTGCAATTCCCAAATGTATAAAATGACACATACCAGTATAAACATTGCCTTCTTTGCAACACGTGTTTTGCAACATATGTAATATGAATTAATCGTGCACTTGTGTGACACACTTTGATCGTATTATTTTCTCGCTTTAGTTAGAGTTATTTTTTGTTTTCAAATGATAATTTATTTTACACTGTCTCTTTTTATTACTTGTTTATCACTGCCAGATATACTATTACGTGTATTACATTGGCTTAATGAATGCATTCATTTTACTTGTGTATTTGTACTACATGTATCATTACTTGTGTATTTGTAAAACATGTATTATAACATGTATTTGTGTATTTCTACTCTATGTAATATTACTTGTGTAGTTTTATTACATGTTTTATTACTTGTGTAGTTCTCCTACATGCATTATTACGTGTGTATTTCTACTACATGTATTATTACTTGTGTATTTCTACTATATGTAATATTATTTGTGTAGTTTTACTACATGTATTATAACTTGTGTAGTTCTCCAACATGCATTATTACGTGTGTATTTCTACTATATGTATCACTACTTGTGTATTTTACTACATGTAT